>DWPA01000831.1:0-21610 GCA_018251375.1 Calpodes ethlius
TTTCTTAAAATAACTTAAGGAATTTGAGAAAATGTCGAGATGTCCGCCAGTCTTGTGTAATTTTGGATCATTGGTAGTAATATCGTGGATTCGATTAAAGCTCCTTAGTGTTCGGTTTATGGGAGCGTAATGACCCAAATTTGATTTGGATGTATTAATAACAAAAGGAGGTTTCTTAACTCTTTGTGACTTTTTAGGTGTATAGAAATGAACTCTAGCTAAAAGACCGGGGGCATATTTATTATTTATTATTATACTTTATTATATTTTACTTTGAAGTTTATTTTCACATAATTTTCAGTCCCTGGATGAAACCCGGTAAAACCCGGGTACTAATCTCGGTCCAATTATTTCTTTTTTTTTTTTTTTCGAGTTCCTTATTTTGTAAGAAAAAAATATATTTATTTATTATATATGTCGGTAAGTACAAATATATTGTACGTGCAAAAGCTCGGTCATCCAGGGACTACATTACTATATTACATATATCAAAATGCTGCCGAACAACGTCTGCTAGATTAGAAAGTCAATATATATATTAATACGTAAAGAGTAATCCTTCGTGCCCCATTTGAAATTCGGTGTAGATACATTTTAAACGAAAAAAATATGCGATAAGTTATAATTTATTTACTTCATCTACTAACTTACTCCGAGATTGAGTTTAAATAGAATACTTATAGGAAGCGGCTGTAATACGGTTAAAATAATCCAAATATAATCTTGTTTATTGATTTCCAAACCATTTTATAGTAGGCAAGTAATATAGACAACTATTCCAAAATTATTACCTTTAATATTTATAATAGACCTTCGAGGTTAAAATTTTCCAAAATGTGATATACAGATATGTCCTGTTACTTTTATCCCCACATAAAGCTTGTTTTGTTTTATATTGTATAGTTCTCGTGCGACACTGTGGCGGGCAAAATAGTTCCATAAAATCGATAGAAATCTGACGTCCAAAGGGAGGACCACAGGAAATGAACTAGAGGGGACGCGCGGAGGAAATACTTTCCATACTACCCATCGCGAACTGCGATAATAGACTGTGGGGTTTGTTGACAGCCCATGGGTAAGGAAACGCCGTGATTTATTTCAAAAACTAGGGACAGTATATGAAGCTATAAAAACTGTCTGTTTCACAATAGAAAATCGTAAAATACTTATGTACTTCCTTTGAGTGGAATATAAAGTTTAAAAATTATTTTGTCAAAAACTTTCAAGACTGTCAACTCGTTGTCTTGATATCAATGTTTGTTCAGTATTTGTTACTGTTAACTAGAAAAAAATGTCATTTCCTTAAAAAAATCAGGATTCTTTAGAATAAATTGGAGTTATTTGGGATTTTTATTCAATTAAATTTCCTCGGTTGACTTTCGCCGAATAGTGAATGGATTGGATATTTGGTTTAGTAAATCTTTGGGATCATGGTGAAAATATGGTTTGACTATTTATAGAGTAATTTCTTAATATAATATTTGCTTTTTATGTATGTAAGAATCTTTTGAAATCATTATCAAGAATCGATAGAAAATAATAATTGTAAATATTGTATTGATGTAGTTTAAATTATTACCTTATCGGAATCTTGAAAATTTCCTGAATTTTGCGACTTGGATCGATTTAAAACCAATTTTGAAATACAATATGAATATTATTTACATTTATATTTGAAAGTATAAACTATTTTGATATAAATTTAATTCTTTAGTTCCCCAATCCATCTAGAATCATTTTTTTAATAAGATAAAAATGAGCTTAAAATAATATAATAGAAAGATACAAATTGGCTAAGAAGCTTTTGTTATCCTATAGTAATAACGTTTAAAATAATTTATCGTCAAATAAGGTATGTCACATTATGACAAATGATTCTAAAAAGTTAAACACGTTGTTGTATTATTCAATAAATTTGCTCTTTTTATTGTTTTAAATTCAATGATGCTTAACGATTACCGTGAACTCTTATCAGATTGCGTGATTGCTAACTGCGGACCATTTTGTGGTTGCAAAGTGAATTTGAACAAAGCATTTGATTGACAAACAGTACATTTCATACTAAGATTTATTTGTTTCTTCGTACAATTTTGTTTTTTTTAACTTCCTAAAGTATTTTTCATATAAAGCAGTTGAGAAATGCTTTGATCTATTGAAATCAAACGCATTTTATTAATAAGTATTGAGCGTATGTCAAGGCTAAATATTTGGCCCATTTCTTTTCTAACTTAATTTTTATGGCATGACACATATTGTGTGGCTATAAATTTCTTTTTTACAATTTTGGTACCAAAATAGTTTTCAATTTAAAACCTTGAAATACAGTTTAAAATTATTGTGATTGTTTTCAAATAGGATTTTAGTAATGATATTGAAAACAAACCACCAGGAACATACATTAAACGACATTTTTACACTTCTTTTCATAATTATTTTCTGCAGTTTAAGTATTAATTGTCGCTGAAGTTCTTATAACTGATTCTATTAATTTTCAAAGAGGTTAAATTTACCGTGCAATGTATCAGATTGCGTGATTGTTAACTGACTGTTTGTGGTTGTTGCGAGGCGTTCAAGTTGCTCCTTAACAGGTGCTGCCTGACTAATGAGACGGTTAATACTTTTCACCACTTTTAGGAGGGCTGAATTTACGGAAGATATATGTTATAAGGGTTCTATTTCTTTTGTTATTAATTTGCAACCAGATTATAAAACTGACGTCGTTCATGAATCAGGACTATTCATCCTAAAGGCATTAAAGATGCTTCACGGGTAAGAAGCAAACGGAGAATTTACTTATAGATGTGTTGGTAACGAGGATTCTCACGCGGTTGGAGAAGCTCTAGAAGAAAGGTGTTCGGTCTTTTCAACTACCATCATTAAACTGGAAGCCAAACAACTGCCCGATATATGGACTTCGTGCCGTAGTTTATTCACTTGTTCAGTAAAATGTATCACAAGAAGTTATATCTAATAGTAGGTAACCTCGTATACGTCCAAATTTCAATGAAATAAATCGTACACATACCTATCGTTTTTAATGATGCAGCTTTTCTTTTCGACGAACATTTCCATTATGTACCTACTTTTTGTACTGTAAGTGTTCTACCGATCAAAACTTTATATATATATTTGATAAACGCTAACACACTCATACTCCCGCAGTAGGATTCCCTGTGTCGCGGGTGGCATGGACAACGAATAACACGTCACTAACATAACTCGAGAGCAAATATTTATCTGTCACATAAAAATCTGCCCCAGCCGGGAATCGAACCCAGTACCCCTCACTTCGCAGACAGGGTCATTACCAACTAGGCTGTGAGGCCGTCAATTTGCGTCATACCTTATAATTACGTCAGTGAATTTAAGTGAATCAGATAAGTCGTACATAACTGAAAAAAAACTGTATGATGTTGGAGTTTTGGTTGAGTCGGTCTTGTGGTCGGTTATGATGAATGATACAACCGGTTAACGTGAAGTGCAAAATTTGTTTCTTATGAATTAAATAGAATATTTGCAACGTCTTCGTAACTTACTGATGTAAGGTGCTACAGTGATGATAAAACTATAAGATATCAGTTTATTTACAGATATACTCTTGCCATAATACAAAATTTGAACTACTATCAAAATAAAACACAAAAACCATGTGCTGCAATCGCCGATAAAGTTTCCAATGCGAAGTAACCCGCCAGTAACTTTAGATTTCTTGTACCTACTTGTAAACTCGTGTATCCCCACTAGTGCGGGCGAAATAACTTTACCGACAGCAAAAATTGCCGCGAATAAGTATATTTTTCTCCGAGACTAGAGGTAAAGTTTACGACTCGGAACGTATGAGGTTATAAGAAAAATATGCGGAATTATAAAGGACCTCGTAGGATGAATAACGACCGTAGGAAAGGAGAAAGACAGGTGATGGAGATGGTATTATAAAATTTTAAATGACAAGAGCTTGTGTCTTGCTGAGCGCGTTGATAGCGATGGCACTGCCGTACGCCTTTTAAGATTATGCTTCCATTACGTTAAATAATTCAGGTTAGAGACTGGGCTAATAAAAGTTTCAAGATGGCGAATTGGCACGGCGTCGAGAGCGATGGGCCTAATCAAATATTTTTATGATCGACGCCTTTTTACGACCGACTTGCTTGTCGAGAGACGAGTGAATTCGGTATAAGTTATCAGCGAAAAGCAATTAAATCTGATTAAGGATGTGGTGTAACTGAAATGTGTCACGCTGTAGCTTATTGATATGAGCCACGATATAAAAGGAAGATTGTCTCACAATCTTCATCAGATTGTAGTACTTAAGTAAGAGAATACAATGGCAACAAAAACTATTCTAGTGTATAATTAAAGTAATAAATAACTACCTAATTAAAAAAAACTACTTCAATAATTAAGTTAAAGTTACGAAAAAGTAAATTAAGAATCATACTCATCCATGATTATTAATTCTACCCAATCCCTTCCTCCATCTCTTTGGAATTTGTATGTCCTTCAGTACGTACATACTTTAGTCAATAAAAAACATTATTTACCATAAGTCTCTCTCCAACTGGATCAGACCTTACCAGAAGCTGCGTACACCCATGTTAAAGACCCACATTTTTTGGATCAATATAGTAGGTTGTTCGTCGGCTTCAGTATCTGACCCATTTGTCAATGTTTTACCCAACATAATGTGTTGCCAATATAGTCATTTTCTTTCGTTAACATAGCAAAATATAATACGCTAATGGTTTTGTCTTAAGGCAAAGTATCCGCTAAGATATATTCAGTGCGACTTTTTATTTGTGTACATAATTCCGATAAGGAATATAACAGGCGTGTTTAGGATATGTTCAAGTAACCATTTTTAATTAATAAGCTAAACCAACTTCTTGGTCTTCTATTTTGTGTAGATTTCATAATTTTTATAGCCTCGGGAATTAACTTTTATACAGCCTATGTATGGGTACGTCGTATCAACCGTTTTAACAACGAATATATTAGTATATAAATGGTTTGAAGTTTGTACCTCAGTAAATATTTTATTTCTAATTTCGGTAGAGGTAGAAAAAAGAGGGGGGTAAAGGGGGTAAAAAATTTTTAGGTATCGCCTTATAAAGTATTTGTTGATATATGAATACAATTAATACACAGATAACGATTTATGCCATTATTTGGTTACTGGAAGAGAAAAATATTTTTGATTGAAACACGCATCTACAAAACTTATTTTAAAGGATTTTATTTAACTTCTAATGTTTGTCAGTTTGCTGTTTTATTTGTTATGGCAAATCTTGCAAGCTTAATTAGAACTATTGCCTCTTATCTTACTAAGTAGAAAGACCTATCGCTTCTCGATAACGATGAATCTTTATGAGACTTGATAGTTTACTTAGAGTTGGTTCCAGACGAAACAACACCTCAACGATGAACAGATAACGACAGTGTTTTTTTCTGCAGTGTAAAAGCATGTTATTAGGTTTTTGATCCGTTAATACATATTTTTTTTAGCACAAATGCACATTTTTCTCTTAACAAAGTCGATAAATTATGTTCCTAAATGAAAGCCGTTAAAACTTATTGGGATACCAAAGCACAATATTTTCCCTAAGGTAAAATATTTCTGTAACTCTTATTGCAAAAAGAAAAAGTACAATAAAATAAAACGTAAGTCCCACGTGACTCAAAGTTACGACTTTAATAATTCGCTACTGAAATTTCGAGTCAATTTACGATATTTTAATTTTCCATGAAACCAAAATTAAAGTAAACTAAGAAAATGGCAATTAATTTGCGTAATTGTGGATGCTCCGGAATTGTAAGCGAAAATTAAAATAAAATTTTAATATACTCACTACACAGACCCATTGTAAGTGATAGAAGATGAAAAATATTATTTAAAACAAATTCGATAATTTATTATTACTTTTTATAATCAGTTTTATTTATTTACATATATTATTTGTAGTTTAAGTTAATAAATTAAAAAAGAATATACTCAGTAATTACAAATTCCAGTAAGTAATGCTTATTCGGCTACACAAATAAAATACGTTCATGAAGTAGAAATTTGTTATTTTAATTAGTAATGCGATATGTAGTGAAGATATTATAATGCTAATATATATTACTGAAGCTAATATACATCATATTATTGTCTTACAACGACACTAATTCGTGTTTTTCCGTAAATAATAATGTAAAATATTGCTATAGATACAAGTGTGAGAATATTCGCTATCGTTTATTTCCAGCAATAAGACAAGTGACGCTCGAACAAACTGTTTGTTTTTATCTTGTCTCGTGACCTGATTTCCGACAGAAATGAATACGAAATGAAGAACGTTGAATAAGTTTTATTCATTGAGTAAAATATGCCCAAGTTTTTATGATAACTACTTTTAAAACGTCTAAATGTTAATGGTGTCTTGTTGCTTGTTTTTCATATAAACAATTGAAGATATGTGTATATTCTGAACTGCCTACAATTCTTTTGTTTATGTCTTTTTTTAAGCTTTTATTTATTAAGTGTATCATCTGTAATCAATTCTTGTTTGTTAAATTTGACCGAATTCCGAGTTCGATTGAGCTGAAATTTTGTATACATATGTTAATTGGATGACAATGCAATATAATGCTGAATATATCACATAGTTAACCGATGAAATAAAAGAACGAGTTAGTTATCATTTGCTTCGGTCAAGGAAAACATCGTGAGGAAACCGACACACCCGAGAGTTCTCCATAATGTTCAGGACGGTGTGTCAACCAATCCGCACTTTGCCAGTATATATGGCCTGTACCCTTGAAACTGTGTGTGTTGTATCCAAGCCCAGCAGTGGAACAGTTATGGGTGTAATCATTATCATCGATAATGATGATGATTTTACAAATACAATCCTTGAGCTAGTTTTATTAATACAACATTGTTTCCCATTTATCCCCATAACGTATCCAGAATATACCGGATACATCCGGATGTACAGGTGTCGTTTGCTACGTGCCATTTGCTTGAGCTGTGGGATACCCAGAACACACAACGTGTGATTCGTCCATGTTTACGATCGACTAAGTAAACTGTAATTTATCCTGTTTGATGTATATAATTTTATTAAATTTCTACTCTATATCGCTGTTATAACGTCCATTATGAATGTCACAGTAACAGAGTATGTGATGCCGGAGATATGGTCACGTTTAAGTGAAAAAAAATATCCACGTTTACTGGACATGTGGTGTTCCTTCATCGTCCCATTTTCAATATATTTTTTGCCTGATACGTGCAGATTATGGAACAAGTTTATTCTTCATTTGTAAGGATACCGATTTGTAACAGTAGAGACAATATCCGAATAAGATAGTTTAGCAACCTGATTACCGAGGGAATTTAAGAAGCCTGAGTCTGAGCTTGTCCAGAAAGTTCGTGTCGATTTACGGTAGATAGCACGAGAGACTGTCTGACTATGACACAATTATTGAAAACAAATGACGTGTGTTAAATAGTGCATATTGTAAAAGAGATAGCTTCAGCCGTAATTAAAAGAAAGTTTTGTTACGATTCGTTAATTTCGTCAATATTTGAATGAGCTGCGTTTTAATTGTTCTTAAACATCGGCACGAACTATCCGGACAACTCAATATGATTGCGAATATATTTCCCAGAAGTTTTAATAGAGTACTTAAAGTCTTACTCAGTCTCTTTCTGGATGCATCTCCTACATTATTGCTAACTAATAAATACTGTTACTGGTATTACTATGTTTTTGGCATGCTTGGATGGTTATCATCTTTATAGTTGAGTGAGGCATCGTCCTTAGGGAGGCTTGAGAAGTAGTACTATCTTTCTTCTTTATTGGCCAAAGATACATCTGTATTGACGGTGTTCATGCACGATAGTGACCACATACCATCGGGTGACTAGTCTGCTAATTTATCAACTAAAAATATAATGAGTTATGTTTCATTCACATTATTTGTTTTTTTGACTATTTTAGTAGTTGCGTGATTGTTGTCATCTTACGGGTAGAAAACCGGCGGAATTAAGATGTATACTACAATAATCTTATTAACTTTCAAAGGAACTGTTACATTACTTTGCTGGTTATCTAACAGGGTTGCCCTTAATACTTAACACAGCGAGAAAGATATGAATTGAAATGATATGAAGTCCAAGTATATTACCTGATAAAACGCTAACTATTACTATTAATAACGCACAGTTGCAACCAGTGATCATACAAGCATGTGCACATATGCCCTTTATATAGTCTAAGGAACCCTGAGAAAGGATTACGAACGTAAAAAAATAGTATTTCCATTCATGAACACCAGCACGTACTTAATAAGTTTGTTTAATAACATTTTTCCGCAAACAATTACTGGGTAACCAATAAGAAAAAGTATTCCAACCGTTTTATTTCAAAATCAAGGTCAATGACACGGCGTAATTACATCGAACGCATCTACGAAATCAACGGTCATTGCAGTCTAGTTTTTGTCATTACAAACGGCATTCTGCTTGAATCTGTTAATAATTGTTGTCAATTGCAATGAATATAACAATTTATTAATTGTTTATCGGTTTACAAATAAAATTTAGACACTATTTCAAAGCCTGCTGTGATTATTTTAAAATACAACTGCAATAGGCACTTTTGCAATGTTTACGACGTAGTTTGGGACACGTAGATGAATGGTCGATTGGCTTTGTATCAGACATAAGGCGTTCCATTTTACTTGTTTAAAAAAAAACTGTGAAGTAGTACTAAGTTGTGTTTTTTAATAAAATAATTACTATGTAAATAATTCTGATAATGGACTATTATATTTTGAGATTTGCAGCAAAAATAAATATGACAATTTGACTATTGTTACGAATGAAAGCAATACAGATAATGATAAAAAACGATGTTACTTTCTTTCGTGTGCGAGTGAGACAGAATATTAGAACTCAATTAACTTTGTCTCTCTCAACATTCGTGGATAGTAGAAATATCTAGAAGCTTCAACATAAAGACAGTGTTCGGTTCAAAATGTAATTTAACAATGTACAGTTTCGAATATAGATTTAATTGTTCAACATTTTTCTCGATAAGTCCATTAGTTCTCTCTTTTATCAATCAAAGTAGTGGTTGAAACATAGATCTTCTAAGAACATAAGAAAAGTGAGAATGCCAAACAGAGCACATATTTTCTATAGTACATGATTGTCTAGTCATTTTTTTCTCTGTTATTTCGTTCATTCATAGTGGCTGTTTTCTTATCCATGAAATAAGTGAAGGCAAGTCAATATGTTGTTATTTATTTACCATTTAATTTGTTCATCATTACAACCCATAACCATCCCAATGCTGGACTCGAGTCTCATCCAATAAAATGAGGAGTACAGGTCACAGTCCATCACCCTTGACAATAACAGGTAGGTAGATTTCACACATCTTTAAGTACATAATTTGTGCAGGTTTCCTTATGATGGTTTTGTTCACCTAAACAAGTGATAATTACCTTTAAAATAGAGGTGCGTGCAGGATTTGTCTCAGATTCGAAAGCCGATTTGAACGACTAGGCTGCTGCTTGGAGTTAGAAATCATGATTGGAATTACCCCCACTTCCTTACTTTAATTACCCCTTAAAACTGCTATATAGTTTTATTATGTATTCTTATGTCTTACCTGTTTAGAAGAATTAATTTCTGCAGAATTTGTAATATCATATTGTAATAAATAATACTGGGTATATATTTCTATTACCGCATTGCAATGTGAGATATTTAATTTTTTTTAAAAACAAATGAATTAATTCATCAACTTAATGATATGAGTAGCTTTCCATTGCGCTGCTAAGCTGTATACAAACAGTTTTCATTGCGACTTTTTACTTAACTAAACCTATATCAGCAATCTATCACTTACAACTCCGAACTTTGCAGTAAACTTAGACAGCTGTCGTCCGGTAAGACTTATATGCCCCGAAGGCGTTTTTAAAGTTTGTTTACAGGAGGCTTGAAGAATATATTTACTTATAAATATATAGTTTTGAACGAATAGACTGTAACTTTTTTATCTATTCAACAAATGAATAAGATGTTACCTGATCATTGCTAAATAAATAAGTTTGGTAACGTCGAGGATGAATAAATAAACTTAACCAAATATCTTCATAAAAAGCTACATCATCAACTACTATCATACAAGTTAAAAACGAACTAGACTATCAGCTAACATGTATTCAGTAACAAATCTGTAACAGCTATGGAATCCAGTCAATGTATGTACATACGTTCTTTGGGAGCAATAAAAGCTAAGTGGCGGAACTGCGACCGATATTTGTTCGTATTGCTGTTTCTCCTAGTTAATGACAATGTGCTTAGTTGAATTTGTTGTGTTCTAACTTTTTCCGATATAAAGACAGGAACATTACGATAGCTGTGTTAAGATCTGTGTGAATGACCGTATACAGGTCATACTACAGATAATGTTTGTTTGTTGTTCGTGATATAAACCTTAGTCTAATTAGTTGTAACGCTGCCTGCGAAGCGAGGGGTCCTGGGTTCGATTCCCGGTTGAGGCAGATATTTATGTGACAGATAAATATTTGTTCTCGGGTCATGGGTGTTAGTGACGTGTTATTTGTGTTGTCCATGTCACCCGCGACTGAGGGAATCCTAGTACGGGGTTATGAGTGTGTTAGCGTTTATATCTATGTTTATGTTATAAGTAAATTAGTACAAATCGCTTAGTTTTAAAGACATACAATATATTTTAGTGTAATTGTTAATGATTGGAATAGATCGTAAAATTTAGTCAAACATTACTATGCATTAGATAGTACTTGTAGGATTGGGATTTATAAGGATGTATTACTTGTTACGATGTAAACATTTTTATGAAAAAATAAGCGTAATTCATTGCAAAATTTTTGTCTAAATATAAGCGAAAACAAAAGAAAAATCACGGAAAATGCTAATTTTATAAGTTGAAACTACACTAACCCAACTTAATTAAGTTTTATTAGATACATTTATTTTGCGTTTTAAATTAACTTTAATTCCAGTATATTATTGAATCTCTTATTTTACAAATTCGTAAATCCCCCTGATGGGAGTAATAAAGATAATCCAACAGCGCTCTACTTACGTATTCAGACCTATAGTATTATTAATTTTACTGTAAATATTAGGTGAAATTAATATTTCTTTGTTTCGATTCGTATTCAATCAAAATTTTAACTACACCAATGAGAATTACAAAGCGAAGCCAAGCGAGGGGGTGACCTTATACCATAAAAACCCAATTAATACAAGTGGAAGAAACGCGTTACAGAAGCGTTCGAATAGCTGGTTCTGTTCCGGTAAGCCCCAAGTGCAAATTTGTTCGAATTGCTGTTTTTGCTCGTACTTAAGCTCCAAGAACTGCGGTATTTTAACGTAATAACCCCGCGTTTGGTGCTTAGCAAGGTGCTGTAGTTAACGAGGTTTTTACTGCGAGTTCACTACGTTTTAAAAGAAATGCATTTTCGTTGTTCGCATTGACTTTTTTTCTTTTCTCTTTATGTTATCCTAATCCTGTTTTGGTGAGAATCGTGAAGTTTCCGGTGCTTAATTAAAGTTAGTAAAATTAGGTCAATGCTAACCGACACAGCTTTTTCTTTACAATATAATTTTTTATTTATGTTTACAGAACCCCGAGAAAAGGGTTAAGCTACCTTAGGTTTTTATTGAAACTTTTATTTAATATATGTTTGGTTTTGGCCAAATCCAGCAATCTGAATTAAAATTACTTCCTATTATTCGAAGCTGAAATATTGGTATAGTTCCGCTGACGAAGCATTTTTACAATAAACTACTAGTACACTGAAAGTTAGATCCAAACGAGATGCTTCTTTAATGGAACAAATACAAAATTATTGTACTATAACAGCGTTTAAGTTTTTTAAACAATAAAATTAGACGTCTACTTTTCAAGTCAAAAGACCTTAATAGAAGAGCTGAGTAGTTTCTTTCGCCGCTTCTTCTCCTTTAAGATAAAACACCTTTCCAAATGGCGGTAGCATCAAACAATGAAATGAATAAGTGTATCAACGATAGTGTACGAATAAATAATGTTGAATTTGAACTCAACGCAGAAATCAAACATCATTTGTCAACATAAGCCGTAAAACTATAAAACTTTCGTGATTTCCGTAATAGTAAATGCACAGCTCCTAAACTCCAAGTTCATAAAGCGAATATCGAATGACATTACACACTTATCGCTCGAGATGGCAGCGGATACTAATCGCTTTAGTTTAAAACTTTAACCCATATGTGGATTATACGGGACGTTTCCAAGCGTTCATGTATGACTTTTACATCGTAATTGTTAGGAAGTGATGTATTTTATATATATTGTACCTATTATATAGTTCTAATTAGGATTTAATTATTTTTCGTGTTTAATTTTATGATAGTAACAACAACTAACTAATACAATAATTAATTAGTTAATTTAACTAGTATAAATGGTATAAACATTTGGTTCATTTTTGAAATTTATGTTTCAGTATCTACACTATATATTGACGTCTTTCTATTAATTGATTTGATTAAGTGAAAAATATATTTTTTCATTTATGAAGATTTTAAAATAAAACAAAAAATAACTTACGTTTATTACAAAATATCACGGACTGCATCCGAATCGGTTAAGCTGTTTCTGACAGCAGATGGAACAGACGGACCGAGGATCAGACAAAAATTTAAAAATCATTGTTAAGGAACCTGTTGCAATAATAAAACCAAGCACTGACAGCTTTATTAATCAATATGTATCTTAAGTACTAATAGACAAAGATCCGTTATATATTTATCATATTATTTATATAGACATATTACATCGATCTAATGTTCTCGAACGAGTACATAATGTTTGGATACGGGTTTTTTTCTTAGACAAGATATTTAATAAATGACATTAAATATCTTAGTAAGTAAAGCTGACGCCTCAATGACTTATTTGATATAATAACACAACACCTGTTCAAATATTCAAACGAAGCATCCTTTCCCACCCAAGATACTTTGAATAACGAATAACATGATACGACTAAGCTCTAACCATAGCTTAGGGATTGCGGTACAAATCGGTTTAGTTGTAAAACTGTATCCAGTATCTGCCCGGTCTCTGGAGTACTAAACTTTGTATTTAGGAAGGGTTCTATCTTTGTTGGTTAAGCAATTTTACTATTAGATAAACTAATAGTGGGTAATAACATGCGCGTCTAGTTTTCTGTACGATTTAAACTGAACATTACGTTTATGTTTAAAATGCTTGGGTAATATTAACTTTGGGACGTTCATGTGGCGTAATGGTTAGTGTAGGGGACTGCTATTCAATGGGTGCTGAGTTTGATTTCTAGCGAGGCAGAAATTTGTTCCATGAGGTATTCAATCTCGGTATTTACAAACGTTAAAATAAATAAACGCTAAAACACTCATATCCCGGCAGTAGGATTTACCTGTGTCGCGGGTGGCATGGACAACACAAATAACACGTCACTAATACCCCTGACCCGAGAACAAAAATTTATTTGTCATATAAATATCTGGCCGGGAATCGAACCCAGCACCCCTCGCTTCGTAGGCACTACCAACTAGGCTACGGACTATGTTCTTGTCTTTGTGTCTTGTCAGTGTCTTCTAGGACACAGGGAATCCTATTGTGGGGGTATGAGTGAGTAGCGTTTATTATCACAATATAAAAAAATTTAAATGAAAAAAGCTACACCTCACTTTATACTTTGTTTATCATCCATTTCTTTCATATAATGAATGGTTTAAAAATAAAAAATACGCCTTTATGTTACAAAATATGGAACTGTACTGTTCACAATTGGGAGTTCGCTGAGTGTAGTATCAGGTTAGTATAAAAATTCATTGTCATCGGTACGAGAGCAATGTATAAAATTTCAATTTCGCAGAATAAGAGAGAATAGTTCAAATTCAACTTGCGTCAATCGAGCTTCAATTTCAAATAAACATACTAAGATATTTCAAGTTTTAAAAATATTTTATAGTGTCAAACTAAAGCAAAAAAAATGTGTGATATTCACCGTTAAGGAGGTCTTTTGTATGAACCAACTAGAATTCGTAGTAAATATTCATTGAAGCTTATACCTAAATAGTTAAAATCGTGATGTGAAATTTATTCACACTTTTATTCAGCTTATTAATATAAACTAAATTTAGTTCCTAAAGTAATCTACTTATTACTTTGGAATATACCTAATCCTAACTTGATGAGTTTATGTAATTATGTATTAATAAAATTCAGGTTATTGAAAACCAAATAATTTAATTAGCTTCTCAAAGTTGTAGGAAGTACACTTATTTACAAATTATCAGGGCGATGGATGGACTTAACCCATGATAATTAGGAGGAAACCCGAGTCCAGTTATGGGTTGTGATGATGACGACATTAAAATCTAAGTGTGCTATTTCCCCTAACGTCTTAATCCGGAACAGTTTCGTGATTGCGCAGTCCATTGAGTACAAAGTTCAATATGTCTGACTTTGCACTATTACAGAATTATTAACTTCACTTAAAACTTTACTACAAATTTCGGAGCAAGACTTTTGCACTAATAAATTGTTATGTAGTTTTGTTCAGTAATGTAAATTTATCCCGTGATAGTGTTAAATATATAAAATAGAATATGCTTTAAATGTAATGAACGAAGTTTAAAGTAATATATGGTCTAGATTCGACTTATGTGAACTAATAGAAATGATCGCAACTTAATGAAGGAAAACTTAGTAAACATCTCAGGGTGCTTATAACTTGGCGCGACTCTATGTGAGCGGGATGGGCAAACTTGTGAACTGCGAGCGCTGTGTGCCGTGCGATCATAAAGTGGTATAGCTCTGCTCACAAGTTTGAATACATAGTTCTTGGTAAGTCTACCGGAACTTCTCTGCAGACGTGTTTTCTTGCAATTGTACATTTTCTTACTTTGTAATTGCAACAAAAGTTACGAATGGTTCTTACCTTTTCTTGTCATTAAAGTTAATTTTAAGCTCTTATTTAGTCTCGAATTATTTTGATGGACAGTTTTGTTTATGTTAATCCTAACGACATTTATAGCTGCACTGCTGTCGGTATGTCAAATCTCGCGAGTTAAGCTCTCGGAGAGTTGTGAAGATATGATGTTCGAAAAAGGCTCAAAGAAGTGTATTCACGACAGCGCAGCGGTAAGTTGCATAAATAATCAATCGAGAAAGACAATAATGAAAATTATACTTTTTTTTTTCGATTTTTTGATTTTGGCGCTCGATTATTTAGAAACGGAAAATTATATAAAAAAATGATAAAAAATCCTCTCTGGACAATTTAGTTTGTTACATTTTGAGCCTAAAACAAAGACCTATAGTTTAGTTATTTTTTTATTAATTTTTCCAATAACGTAAATTAATTTCGAATATAATCTGAATAATGTAATAATTTGTGTTTTTTTCCTATAAATTGAATGACAGCGCAAAATAATGGTGTCATAGTGCTTGTTTAATGTTGGAGCCCAGCTTGCCATCTGAACTTAGGGTTTAAAAAGACGCAACCGAATCGAGTTTAGACCTGTTAGATTTATCTTTAGAAGTACTGTGATTTCAGATAATATCCAAGATCATATAATGAAACCGAAAGGTCGATACGATAAAAGCCTATTCTTAACTCTATTAACTATAACTTATTATTAAAAGACATAATCCGCGGACATTCACTGTCCCATTGGATAAACTTGTAAACTTACGCTTGACGTTTTTAGCGTCAGATTTATCGGCTTACATTGAAATTGTTTAACCACTTGTAATCCAGTTTGATCGACGCGATCACTGAAAGTTACGTAAAGCTAAATAAAATTACACTTGATGCGTTCATTGAACAATTGAAAGTGTTTAAGAATAATTGTAGGTGATATAACGAATAATTCCGGTAAGTTAAAGCTAAGTTCGGTATTATAATAATACCGACAATTTCTATGACTAACGAGAAATAGGATTATGTTGAACAAGGTTGCCATAATCGCCAACTTAACATAATACGATGATTATTATACCTTGAATCCTTGATCACTTTTGTTTACCAAACAAAGTTTTAATCGTGTCTATATGAAGATTGTTTATGCTAAACAGGTGCTCATAGCCTGAAGGTTTGCGTTAATCCTAAGCAGTAGATGTGGTGAATAGTTTTATACTGGTTGTAAAAAAAACTAGGTGCTTTTGTGTTTCGAAGAGCACGTAAAGTTGTCAGTATCGGTTGTAACTAAGTCGTACCAGAGGACTTTTGGGCGGCATTAAAACTTCCGTCACGTCGATTGGGTAATGGTCAAAGAAGATAATTATGCTATCTACCAATTTGTACTGGAAAAATACAAGTACTAAATTATTCCCCAGGCCTTCTCGAAGAGAAACTTACTTTTTACTACTATCATACTTAATTCATTTTATTGAATTAAAAAAGAAATTGTTTTATAGTTATCTTCAGTTTTTTAGTTATCGTTTCTTTAGAACGTAATGTGATCTCACATAGTGTTAGACACTCAATACGATTCAGTAAGGTTCATCACAACCCATAACTGTCCCACTGTAGCTGATACACATATAGTTAGAGAGGTACAGCCCATAGTGAAATAACTTGTAATACGCACATAACTTTTTGAAAATTAGAGGTGCGTGCAGGATTAGAAAACATGCCCGTAGGGGAGACCAACGTTCGAATCACTAAGCTATCTCTATTATCAGTATGGGTACCATAGCAACAAGTGGGTCCTCACTCTATATAGAGCCTATATAGAAATTATAATCAAGAGGCATAAGACGAAATCTCATTTGTCCTATTATAATAAGTATTATACAAGTTCTACTGGATCAGATGAATCTAGATACATACGGGTTAACTTCTTTTTACTTCAAAAATAATCAACACATCGCTTATAACTTATTTATGATTATTTATTATATTAATTATTCACTTAAATGAAAACGTAACAACCCGTAAAACACTAAAAAATGGCCAAACAAGTACACACAACAAGTAAGAATTAACAAAAAAAATTATAAAATACAATAAATAAAGCAAAACAGATCTTTCATGATACAGGAGAAGCAGAGATTCAAATCTTGAGGTATAATTATGACGGTTTTCAATTTTATCCTCTTGAGGTGGCCTCATGAAACTATCACAGTTCAGATCGAGATCAGTGTTTGTGGTGATAACCCCAATCCTTATGATCGTGGTGACCGCCCTTCTTGCCATGGTCGTGATGATGATGATGATGCTCCTCATGACCGTGATGACCCTTATGACCCTTATGATGTTCATCGTAATGATGATTGTCGTGATGCTTGTGCTTGCCGTGATGATGTTCGTGATGTCCTTCTTCGTGATGCCCTCCTTTTTTGTGTCCTCCGTCGTGTTTCTCGTGATGACCGTGGTGGTGTCCGTGTTTGTGGTGTTTACCTTCAACGTGATGGTCATCGTAGAAGTGATGGTCCTTATGATAGTCATCCTTATGGTATTTCTTGTGGTAGCCTTCGGTCTTCTCTCCCTTATCATGATGTTTATGGTGACCATGTTTGCCGCCCTTATGGTGATGGCCATGTTCGTGGTGGTGTCCATGATGGTCGTGTTCATCCCAATGCTTCTTGTGATGACCGCCGTGCTCATGGTGATGTCCTTCATGATGATGTTTGCCATGGTGTCCATGTTCACCCTTATGATGATGATGATGATCTTTATGTCCTTTGTGACCTTTTTCGCCATGCTCGTGGTGGTGATGACCATGGTGTTCCTTGCCGCCTCCTTCCTCATGATGATGTCCACTCGCAGCTGCAACTAGATCCCTCTCATCTTCAGCTAACTCACGGCAGCACACCGCCGCCGCGAGGCACAGCAGGCCGATTGCCACAAGCAACTTCATGTTCAAACGCTGTGTCGATACTCTGTCAATTGTTGTCAGGTCTTTTATAGTCGATCAGTTTTATATTAGGAAATAGTTTGGTAATATTGTGCGCAATGTCTCAGGGACAAGTTCGTAGAGCATTGGACCGTTTCGGGTATTACGAATTTTTCCATTACATCTCGTTTACTAATCAATTTAATGATATACAATACTAATTGTTGACAAGATAGAAAATATACGCAATGCGGCGAAATTAAAATTACACTGTCATTCAGTAGGTACAGTTGCGATTAAATACATTTAAAATTAATGCTCCTTTGCTATTGGTGAATATAAAGTGAACTATGAAAGAATAGAACTAAAAGTTTGGAAACTTTTAAATTCATTGCGGACTATAATTGTCTATAAGACTTGCGTATATTGACGCATTTCAATCAAGTAAAGGGAAATAGTAGAAAAACAAGTCGACTATTTACCAGACGGTAATGGTCTACCTACGCCTTACTACTTACTATTACTACTCATACTACTACTAATACTAGTACTATCTAGTCTACTACCAGTAACACCAATGAGTTACTGACCAAGAAAGAGAAGAGAAGGAAAATTAACTAGCTCATAAATTTCCACTTAGAGTACTAGTCGTACTCGGTCTTGTCGGCTGACTGAAGCAAGATGATAGTTCTTAAGTATAATAGGAAATTATTCTAATTCAGCTTTGATTCATACAATAATTGCTAGTTAAACAAAAGCTTCCAAATAAATTAAAAGTTGAAAAAAAAATCTGTATTGCAAACAAATTTAATAACTGTATCGTTAATCGTTGAGAAGTGCCTCGACGCATGTTCATCAGAACTAAACCAATGTTACTATAAAAGGAAATATTATTAACTCTGCTTGCAATATTTTACCCAAAAAATACACTAACAAACATTACAAGTTAAATAAAAACCTTTTGAAAATAGAGAATATCGTTCCGAAAATGTTTTATACGCTGTATTTGTGTTCGATATACTTGATATTCATTTGTTAGTTCTAGTGAAAACAAAAGTTTCCACTTAAATAAGAGTTTTAATTGGAAGCTACAAACCAGTTTGTTATTCAAAACGTTTTTATAACAATAAACTTCATTCAAAATATATTTTATTTAGATCGCGGCAAAAAATCCCATCAAAGCACGAACTTATCTCTTTAGCACGACAGCTCATTCAACAACTTGTAAAGCGTGTCAAATTCATTCAATGCTTCTTATTAATGTAATTTAATATTTATATTACTTTTGGAATAGTTAACTTTATACGCATATTGATTTACATCGGTGAAGACAAAACGGACATGATTTTGTTTTAAGCATTTATTTGGAAACCAGTTAAGTGACGAAGCTTATGTCGAATAATATTAGTTCTAACGTAACTAAGACGCTATCTTTTTTGCCGTATAAAATACTGAAGATTTTTATTACAGCCACGAACAGTGCCGAGGGTATTTTAATAAGTTTGGACTTGGCTAGATATTTAAAAGATAATATTTATTTCCAAGTCCTTAATAGATATTTGTAATGAATATTTGAAAGATAATGTTTGAAAAATCTTTAGAAGATAAAATCATAACAAAATTTAGGTAAGTTTTGTTTTGAGTTAAAAATGCATTATAATGATACTGATAAATATATACACGGATCTTAGAATCATTTTGTGAATATCCGAATCAAATCAAATCGTGTTCCGGTTTGAAGGGTGTTTACCGGTTGCACTTATACAAGACGCCATCTTTCGTCATAGGGAAGAACAACATATCTATAACAAACATCATGGGAAACTTTTAGAAACAACTAAATTACTAAAGATTACTAACTAAACTAAGATTACTTACTAATTCATAGTAATATTATAAGTTTGAAAATATTTTCATCGTGACACATATAAATCGTTTTAAATTCCTATCCCGATCTAAACTTATTACATAAAAAAAAATATTTACCACAAATATTATTGCAGAGAAAGAAATAATATTTATGTTTAACGTTCGTTCAAATAATTGCTTACCTTTTCACTCTTAACGGTTAACGGTTAATTCACACCGAATTGTTAAAAGTGTGTCAATTTGTTAAGGTCGTCGGACATAATGACATCTATACTTGAACCATTCAACTATGTTTATTTGTGGTTATTTGTGGTGCGCTAAATTGTTGCAGTGACACTTTTCACAAGTGCGTCTTTTTGTTGTGTTGTATTTTATAATCGCTTGTACTAATAACTAATAAAAAAATTAAAGTATCTAAACTGTTTCACACACAGAGAAGAAGAGGTAAGAGCAATTAATTTCCCCTAAGTTTTGGAAACATGGTGTCAGCAAAGACATCAACAAACGCTGGTACAATCGCGTGCATGACTGGAGGAAGATCGTTCGAGGAGAGTCCTGTATGAGAGTACCGAGCATTGAATCCTGGTCGGATGGGAATGATCTTTCTCTCCAAGTAACAGTAGCGGCTGTGCTATGGTGATTAGGTAATGCGTCAAATGCCACGCACGCTTTTAATTATATACGCAATATAGAGCAAGTGACATTGACATAAATAGTACAACCACCAAATTATATAACATTAAATAAAAACAACAAATATAACGTCTGTACTGTAATGGGCCGAAAATGTATATTAAATATTTTTTCGTTTATTAATTATTATTAGTTTTCAACTAGTAGTGAAGCTTGTTGAACCTTAAATGAACCTTGTGACAAAATTATTCAAGGGGCCCTCAATTTGACGGGAATAATTTTCGGACATTTATGAACTTACACACGCTGGGGGCCCTTAGGCGGGTAACGTATCATTGATATGCTACGGGGGTGCTACACCCCTGTTTTCAATTTTAATATTGAGAGGCGTTTCTATGAGAAGCCTAAACATTTTGGAATATTGATCTGTCTGTCTGTATCTGTATACTAGAAGTGACCAAACAGATTTGCAGATTATTTTACTAGTTTTGTAAGTGTCGGGATATGGACCTTTGTATGGAGTATGGAGATTTTTTAAAGGTTTAAAAATAAGGTGTCTCGTCTATATTTGTAGCAATTACCATACATTTTAAAATATAATCATATAAAATAAAATTATTATTAAAAATAATACAATGAGCTACTAAAATATTTTAGTCATTTGAAAATGAGTAACTTACAATAATGCATATATAGTCAGTCAGCTAAAATGAATGAAACAGAGGATAAAAACAGAGACCATTTGTTTCAGGCCCGAAAAATATTTTGTTAACGTACAAATTGATTTACTGAAGCGAAGCGGCGAACTGATTACCTCATTGACCTAGGCTACGCTCACTATAATATAAATGAAAACTTTTTGATCCATCGACATTATTCATTGCCTATTCACAAATAGAAAGAATATGTAAGGGTAAACACTAAAAGTCAATTAAAAATGATTGCCCTACCACCTACAAAGATGGGTGTCTGTTTCCTTTTATGGCATCCTGGTCCACCGGCATGGTATAAGGGTCAATAAACTATGTCGTATTAATATGGCCAAAAATACACACATACATACCGTGTAGGAGTTGAAATCAATGTTTTCCCTAACATTGCAAAAAATACTTTTCATTTTATCAAAGTAGTTTGTTTACACGATGAGTCACGTAGGTAACGAATAAAATTATAAATTTTATTTTATTCGCT
>DWPA01000832.1:0-21584 GCA_018251375.1 Calpodes ethlius
CACACAGTGATGTTTTGATGAGATAACTATATGAGATAATTAATATACTTTGCAGTAAAGGCTCCCATTGCACGGGAACTTACAGTTGTCGCAATTCTCCTAAAACCACTTCAGTACTTTTCTTTCGATATGCATTCTGAACCTGCTTGAAATAAAAATATACTGATAATGCTCAACTACACTGCGTTCACCTCAGATCATTCATTGTAAACTACCACACGAGAATGTGAGGACAGAACTATCTTTGAACATGTTTACTTAACGTTATATTAATACTTTACTCCAAATGAACCTGTAATAACAATAAAATTATGATTTCTGTTACCTGCGTTGCCTAACAACATGATTGTATTACACGCGCTATCTCTCTTATATAAATAAACTAGTTAGTTACCGTTTCTTTCAGAGCCACTTTCTGAGATACCACAAATAATTTTTTTCTACATTTTTTTCTGTTCATCACTATTCCCACTTGAATTTTAGTTCTCAACTTTCTTAGTACCAGAAAATCGTTCAAAAAGCAACAAAATAGGGTCCACCAAATAGGTGCCGAAACCTAATATAATAATATATTTATCATATAAAGATCAATAATTGTTAGTCAGCAGTACTTGGTTCAGTCTGTTGTAAGCAACCAAAACACTACTTAATATAATAATGAAACATTCAGTATGCGGCAGAACTGTCATTTCTACATGGTCAAACCAAAAGCGAATTTATTTGGTTGCACCATAGCGTGTTGGTATTTCGTATTGTGCTCGCTAACCTTTTTCATCCCTTTCCTCTGATCGGCACAAATAAATACTCATAAATACAGTACCAAGCGTCACTTCACATACTCTAAACAGCCAATATTTCATCTACCCATAATCTCTGCTGAAGTTAGAGGAAATTGTTATAACAAATAACGATCAATTCCGACTGACGAAATGATGCGAGGAGACTAAATTAATAAATAACAATTTAAATTGCTTCTACATGCGACAGCAATTCCAATAACAAAATTAAAACGACAACCAATACGAGGAGCCGCTGATAGTTGCTAGTTAACTTAGTAAAGATTATAGATAGATAGATTAGAACCGTCAGTGAGCGACCTGCACATAGATCGGAAGGGTCACAATGTCTGGTGGTACCGTAGCCGTCTACTTGTTGAGCAGCATGTCCCGGAAGTCCTTGTTGGAGAGCGGGCGCTGCTCGCCGTTGGTGTGCGTGCCGTTGGTCGCCTTGCTCGTCGACGGCAGCTGCAGCACGCTCGGTATGAAGCTACTCAGTTGAGTTCGTCGTCTGCGCACATTCAAAATCATCATGAAACAGGCTACTAAAAATTACCTACGACATTGTCAGGTACGATAATATCTTACGATTCGTATAACTGACAACTTGGAGCCATCTCTACCAAATATACAGACTTTTTTTTTGCATTTAAAATTGGCGATTGTAAAAACACTCCACAGAATCAAAAAAAAAACTTAAAACACGCTTTTATAATGTTAGTGCACTTATGCAAAAAAGAGTGACTATTCACAGTTCTGGTTTTCCTTTTCTGGAGCCAACTCAGAATGGTATCAGATCGTAATAGTATAGTAAAAATGCATCACCGTTATAAATAATAGTAAAGGTAATGCCACATCATATGAACAAGTCTTTTCATATCATAACGATAAATACATTTCCCTTAATACGTACCAGATATATACGTCAGTTTTTTCAATGGAACTGAAATTAATTACATTTCAAGTTAATAAAAGCTATTAAAACCAGAGTATACTCACTTTTCCCCACCGATGTCCCTCTTGCCCTGCCCGAGGCTGGCGGTGGGCGGCGCGTCCTTGGGCGGTGGGGCGCTAATGGCCACTGAGATCTGCCTATTGGCCAAAGTCATGCCATCCGTGGCCGCCAGCGCCGCCTGAGCCGCGCTCTCATCCATGAACTCTATGTACGCAAGACCTTTGGGGTTGCCATTCCTAAAAAAATATAAAACTAAATCATAGACCATTCCACAATCATTATATTTCCAATATGGTCTTTCAGGCGCCGGAGAACCGTTTATTATGGAATCAGTAAGAATTACCGTGTGCAATAAGTTTTTCTCACATATCTTCTACAGATATCAACCCACAATTTTCTTGTGTGTACAGATTTATTTCAAAAACGTTAGGAGCTTTTCGACTTTACCAAAACATACAATCACATGCACGTATATATCGACTGCACTGAATTCAAATATGAATTTGTTATTTAACTTACTTGAAAGTAACCACTCTGACATCCTTGAGAGCGCCGTACTTCTCGAATATCTCGGCGAGCTTGTCCTTCTTGCAGTGGGAGAACGGGAGCGCCTTCACGAACAGCTTGTTCTTCTCAGTGGTGAGCGCGTATTTGAAGTTCTGCTTCGACTTGGCCGCGGAGTACCGTGAGAGGAACATGGGACGCCCGTCCAGCGGTGTTCTGTCGTGTTTCAGAGCTTCCTCTACTGATTCCTGTTAGAAAAATTATTATTAATTACGCCACCTACGTTTTTTTCATCTGTTGCAATGTATATTCATATAATATACACGGTACGAAACAAAAAACAAGTGTCCGAATTTCCATATTTACTAAAATAATATCAACGTTTTATGGAGCTTTGGAAGTTGAAACCTTGACATTAAGGCCCATTCTCTATAATATATCCGTAATCCTCTGTGTTGTGGTGTTAAGGTTCTTCTATTATTCACGTGATTAGCGAAGTGTGTGTTTTTTTTTAATAATGAAATCCAGCTCCTCAGACGGTTCATCGGTGCCTTTTTTGCCTGTAATTTTTTTTACATATTGTTTTATATAGCTCCGCATTACCTTTGCTGCCACTGTCCTTCTTGACCCCAGGGATATATTTCCTGAGGACTTCAGAGAATTTTTTTTCTCATTTTCAGCGGATTGTGATGTTAATAAAACAAATGATTTTTTTATGCATGTATATTTAAAGACTGATGAGATATTAAACATTAGGTATGTACTGCAACATCGCGGGAAAAAATGCTTTATAGATTTAACACGCTGTATATGTTATTATTTACAACTAACACTATAACAGTTTTGACAGACAGTTTAACAGTTTGAACTATTACTGGACAATTAATTTAGGGAAATGGTTAGATAGATTAGAATATTGAAAACGGCCGTAAAGTAGCAGACGAAGTAGCTTGCAACATGGCTTTAATGTGTCCCATTAAGGCTTATTTTTAATTGTTAAGTGGGTAAAAAAATATTTCTCAAAGCCTACTCTAACCAAATTTGTTTTATAGTATCCAAAAAGCGGGGTCTATTTTGAGAAATGCTAGCAACAGATAAATAAAGTTATTTTTTCCTCCTCCCTTATTCTGACCAGAAAGTAATTATATTAAAATGCTTACCGATGATTTATATTGGCAATAACATATGGAGCCGCCGAACGCCTTGACGCCCTTGCGCACCCTCAATGATTCTATTTCGCCGTACTCTGACAATTTGTTCCTTAGATTCTGTTCACTCACTCTGCAATTTAAAAAAATAATTGGTAAAGTCAAAAATTAGTAGCCTAGATGAAGAAATATCTTCTCCTTAAACCCATACACGTGGAACCAATTAAGAAACTACTTATCTATAATTAGTTATCGTCCATCAGTCAATGCGTTTACACTTACAATGTGAGTCAAGGCGAGTAACGTATATTTGTTTTAATATTTGAATCCTAAAGTATTCATTAACAAATCGTAAACAATACCTATACTATAAAAAACAACTAATACTTTAGTCCTTCGAGACAATATCCGAAAATTTACAATTATCACGATTCGAACCATCACCGCTGTGTTTATTGTTGTAGGAGATGAAGTAGGTAATAGATCAGAGCATTTATAAATTTAAATTCAAAATATGACTTAATCAAAAGCAAATGATACTGCTTAAATGATAAAATGGTATCACATTTAACACTTACTCAAAGGCGAGGTTGCTCACAAACAAGGTGCAAGCCTCCCTGGCGGCCGGGTGTGTCGCGCTAGACTCGCTATTGACCCTCTGACGTTTGCTCTCTGATGCTGCAAAACGAAAATATATCAAACTAAAATACTCGTAAGTGTTACTAACATAGCATTGTATATTTAGCTTATACTATGATCACATAATCAGCAAAGAAATTTAGTCTACTATTTCAAATCTATATATAAAAAAAATTAATATGTGTCTGTATATCTATTATATCAAAATAACATTTAATTAACTTCAAAGCGTTGCCAGAAACAACCGATGACAGAAAGGAATCGACAATAATCATCATACGGGGATGAACCCGCGAGAAACATCTAGTTCATTACAAAATAAATTATGATTTAATTGTTACCTTCTCCATCATCACTCATCTCATTGTCATGTGCCCTCTTCTGACCACCTCCAGTATCTACATCCTTGTCTTTATCTTGTAACTTTGTGTTGTTGTCCTTTTTCCTCTTCACCTCGCTACTTTCTGGTATCTCATCGGACTTCCTTTTTCCTTGAACTTGTTTATCATCTTTCATCTTCTTTTTTGAGTTTTGTTTAGATTTTTTGTTTTGAGATTGTTTGCCTTTTAATTTTGATTTGCCGACCATTTTATCTTTCATGTTTTGATAACTTTCGCGCCACTGCTTCACTTTCAGCTAAAAAAGAAGTAATATGTAGAAGTAACAATAAGATAAACAGCATAAAATTTAATAGAAATCTGGATATAGCAAACACAAATTCATTTATTTATTCTCAGACTATTTTTGGTTATAAGGCATTAAAATCGAAATAAAAACTTTAAAAATAATAACTTTAACTTGACTACAGATACAAGTGTAAGCGAGCAGACCAATCACGCCTTGTAAAGTTTAATGGTTGATATATATTCACTCCTAAAAATATCATAGTTCGAGGTTTTTAAGTAAATTCCGAATGGTATTAAATTATAAAAAAAACCTATACATTGGCTAAAATTAAACATTGATATTAATCGACGTATTAACGCTCGAGGCGAATTTTATCTTCGAAACCGGCTAGAACTGGTAGTGGGCGGTTCCAGCACTCACCCCGCAGAGGTCGCGACACTCGACGGCGGCGGCCAGGTCGCCGTGGTCCCGCTCGTAGTCGAGCCACAGGCGCGCCATGGCCGGCGGGTAGTCGACGACGCAGCGCAGCCCGCGCCGGCACAGCTCGCGCACGCGCCGCTCGCCGCGCTCGCCCGTGCCCGTCCGACCCTGCTCCAGAGTTATGAACGCCTCCCAGTACTTCGACAACGTTATGTTCTCACCGTACTCTGTTCAAACACCGACAATATTGTTTACATATAAAGTGGTAATTTAATATCTTGTTTGCTGCGGTATAAGGAATTGAATCTTTGAGTGTAGGCTTACATCTCCTACTTAACTTCCTGCTGAATAAGGCGCAGCTTAAACTTATAGCAGGTGTCAAGTTTTGACGATCGTTAGACTATTAACCACCTAGCTTTAACCTGACGGTACATGGTCACCAATCTAGAATGAGCCGTGAAATAAACGCGTAACCATTAAATACGAAGGAAATAATCTGCAAGGACAAATCTAAGCAACTTTTCGTTCCTGTCAAGTTCCTCCTTATTCTTCATTGTCCAAAGAAAATATTAAAAAGATACCTGAGAATATTTTGCCCCAGATAGACGGAATAACAACCAAGATGACATTAATGTACTTACTAAAAATTTCTTCAAATATTTCTTTGCCTTGTTTTGGATCATTCATACGTTTGTATTCCAACCTCGCCCAGTACAGCGGTATTTCACAATCGTTAGCTTCCTCGCCCCAGGCCTGTAACATCATGTTAAATCTATAAAAAAAAACCTTTATTAACTATGCCCTATATAAACCTCTGTCATCGGAAAATAAAAGTTCATATGTAAAAATCCAGAGGTTAAAATTAAAACTATTGGAAGAATGTAAACATCGCCCTTGCCACTATTTAAAAAGTAAATGTAGTACCGTTTTTGGCCACCATCAGCACCACTGTCCTTGCAACTTATATACTCGTTTTTGTAAAGTCATTGTACCAATGTTTCTTTTTCTATCGTGCAATAAACCGAAGTTTAATTTGTTGACGTTCACGCCAACTTTACGTACGAGGAAGTGTCTCTGGGTTTGGCTGTTATGTTCAGGGTTCTAAGTAACCAAATCTATTGGCGTGTTAAGAATAGCCGTAAAACTTAAATACATCTTTGACGTGTTCGACACGAGCAACCACGACTGCTTATCATAAATGTACCATCAGCTGGTCCACGAGATACTTTGGCACAAACCTCAGCGAGCGAGTCCCACGCCAGCCTGAAGGTGCGCCGCAGACGGTCCACCTCGCCCTCCTTGTCGAAGTCGGTCTGCCGCCGCGTGAACTCGCAGTACGTCAGCCACAACGCCTCGGCATCCTTATACGACTCCATTGTCTTCGACAGCGCGGCTTCGAAGATTGATTTTATCTGTAATCAATAATACTTGTCAATTGTAATTTCACACGCTGTGGTCAGTACGGTACACCGAAATGTATAAGATTTTGGTAACCAAGTCACCTTTTACGTGATTTAGGGATGAGTAAACTAAAAAAAAAGACATGGCTCTAGTAGTCAATCACAACGAATTTCAATTAAATTACCACGATTGACCATCGTTTCTAAACATTGAAAAAATTTAATATTTTACTTTCCTTAACAAATGTATATACAATACATATTATTATATTAAATTTAGCTTTTTGCTTTGATAATTGTTCACGATGAACAATGGATGACCCATGGCTATCCCCTTAGAACCTTAAACCCTTATTTTTTTTTTTTCTTCTGAAGAGAAGAATGACATCAATGACATCGTCGACAAGTTGGCGATCAAGAAAGATGTCATTAATGTTGCTGATGTCCACGTGCAATAACCACTTGCCATAAGTACCATCAAATAATGTAAAAACAAAGTCGATTTTTGTACAAGAAAATGTCAGTACCTCATCAAAGTCCTTCCCCTCGTGTTCCGCCTGCTGCATCTTGAGGGTCCAGAAGGCGGCGCGGCGCGGCGAGCGGCGCACGCACGCGTCCAGTACGCGCGCGACCGTGGCGCGGGACGCACGCGCCTGGGCGTGCCGCGCGAACGACATCAACAGCCCGTGCGACATGTCCGTCGTCAAGCAGTCTGTCGATGCGCGGTCGTACAGCACCTGTTGACACGAGAATCGCGAGACAACTTTTAATTAATTCGTTTGACCGATGAATGAATATGATACACTGCTTTCTTATTAATTTGTTAACGCATATAGCCAACCAACCTTGTATACGGAATGTGATCAAGTAAGCCAACGTTAAATACAAATTGAAATAATAGGTCGATCTTTAAACACCTTTGAAAACATCTAACTTAACAGTGATACAAAATAATATAAATCATGAGTAATACAAACCCCTTATATTTCTTTTACATATAATAAAATCATCATAATATTCGTAATCCCACGATAACAGGGTTTTTCTAACCAACTCACCTTGAGTATACCTTCACTGTCGCACTCAGCGTATTTTTCGTCGCGACCCAAAGTTTTTACTATTTCGAAGTAATCCAAATATATCTTACACTTATCATCAGGATCTCTGAAACAATAATTTATCACAATCATCAAGCTAATTAGCTAAACGGAGACGGTCGGAGCAACATGTTAAAACTATCAGAAAGATAAAATTTCTCAGGTAGTTAAACCTTCACGTTAAGTTTAGTAATGATACTGGCCACAATTTTTTAGAAAGTGAACAACTACAATAAAGATCTCCCATTTACCATCATAATTTGAATAAATAACACAGAACCATGAAATCTAATGAATTTCGGTTGCAATATTAGAGTTAGTTAACAATAAGATTTATAATTTTCGTCTTGGTTAGCAACGTGTCATGAGTACTATAGGAAAAAAAAATCCACGTTTCTCGTCTTGTCTCTTTGCTCTCAATCCTGCCACTAACACATTACGATGTTACCTTTGAAAGGGCACCAAACCAGAAGGCACGAAAAATTGAGATGCACAATCTATCCATTCGCATCACTACTCTTCAGTAAATATTGATGATAATTTCTATTACAGTAAAGTGCACTCACTCTGACGCCAGCAACTTTTCTTCGTACGGTGAGATCTTTCGTAAATATTCTACAGCTAACTCATGTTGTTGTTTCAGCTGGAACAAAATTGTATTTTTTATTTAAAATGCATTACCTCATAAGTGAATTTTGAAATCCTCGTATAAGCAATTTTGTCATGCCATCCCGCAATCTTTGTTGTTTAGAACCTATATGGGACAGACAATCGTGCAACAGCTTGATGTTGCGTATATTTACAGCACAACGTCCCTTATAGTAAAAACTTCCGACACTGGGATTAGCTTAATAGTAGCGTGGTGGAGTATTTAGGCTATGAGACCTCTGCAGTCTAGTAGGCAATTGTGTTGCATTATTTCTTTACAGACAGAGAAACCTAAAAGTAATGTGTAAATGTAAAAATATTTTAACCATTACAATTGTTTTTTCTTCCCTCAATCTCTGTATAAGTAGGTAAAATAATATAAATATGTTCACACGGCGACTGTGCCATGTGTTTTTTTAACGAATGCGGTCGACATTCAACCTGCAATGAACGATGCACGTACGATAGACACTATGTGAATAGGTTTTGCGTTTTCATACACTTTCCTTTGACAATACGATAGAGTTCAACCGTATACTTGAAAATATGGTACCGCGTTGTCGCGGTATAAACCCAATATATGTGTTACTTTTTGGCAGTTGCGAGGTTACAGATTAAAAAATATGGATGAACTGAACATTGGGAACGGCTTTTACCTAAAAGTAACGTACTTGCATATACACTCGTACCTTATCCAAATACTCCTGGTCATGCAGCATCAGCGCCAATTCCTGCAGCGACTTGTAAGCATCTTCATTCCGCAACAGAGGCCGAGTGAACACCTCCTCCAGGCACCACAGCACCCGCTGCCTCTGTTCTTTATACTTTGGATCCTCGACACTGATGGGAATTGGTCAATATTACTATTTAATGATTTGATTTAGACATTACACCAATTGAGACCAGTAACTAATCAATAATATTATTTATTTAATGAGAACTAGATTCCACTCGCCACTGTGCCCGACAAACGAATTTAAAAATATTATTTTATTAAACTTTAACCACATCATACAATTTGATTCACCTAGATGATGTTATAATTTGGAATATGGTATAGATATAAAGATCCATACATCTGAATCTAAATATGAATATGTCAAGACTTTTTTAAAGGTTTCATAGGTTGAATGACGAAAACATATAAAAATTAAATGTATTAAACTTACTTCATGCTGTCCATCTGCCCTTTCTCCAGCTCCAATTTAGCGTCCCAGAAGAGCTTGCCGGAGTATGGATCGGCGCCCGCGCGTCGCAGCACCTCGCCCAGCTGGACGCGCGTCTGCTCCGGGTCGCCAAGCGCCAGCGCCCACGCACACCAATCACGGTAAATGCGTGTCGCTGACAATGTCAAACAAATGCTCTAACACACATACATATATATATATATATATATACTCATATATACACATCCACATATATATTCCCCTAACCCCCATGTAGTGCTATCATAAAATGATGTAGACATTTTAAAATACATCTACGAACGTATTTTTTTGCCTCTAAGACATTTTTGTACACAAAACAAACAAAGTTTGTACATTCAATGTCAGTGAACTGTCTAATCTCCCTAATAGCATATACACATCTTTTAGTTTCCAACCAATAACCAATATTGTAGTCTAGAATCTAAATGAACACCTATAAAACAGTATTTATTTCATAACTGGGGTATAATGAAAAGCTTCAGATCATAACTTAATTCCTTCATCAGCATGCAGTTTATAAGATTATTAATGTAGAGTAACAAATTACAATTTCGTTTTGCTAGTATACTTTTTCTGAGATCCAAGGTTTTCCATGTTTGCAGTTATTTATTTTAACACCACAAGAGACGATTACTGTTGAAGCCATAAAGTAGCGTACATCAAAAGAATAGACTTATACAATAAGTAAGTGGTATGATAATCTGCCTAACTTTGTCTGGTGTCAAAGGTACAATTACTTTGTAAGGATACATTCAAACTCCAATTAGATTTATCACATTAAATAACTGTTGTCTTGAAAACCAGGAGACCAATTAAATAGGCCATTACTTATTCCTATGAAGCCTTTCTAACTACAAGTTATATTATTAAGTATTTTGAATAATGTCAAAGAGTATTATTATGTAAGTATTGTTAAACCACTCTTTACTTTAATCATCAGTTAAATAAAGCCAAAACTAATGGTAGAGAGGATCTAAATGATTATTATTTATCTTTCACCTAGACAAGTTTTCTGAGCATGCAGATTCATAATTATAGGCAGTTTAGTATTAATCTGTAATTCCAGGCAATGAAATGTACATATTGAGATATTCACTTGCTCATTTCTTCAATATTAAACAATAGAACAAATATAATAAAATTAAATTTTATACATTTTCTTATCCAGTAATATGCAAGTTAGTGTTTGTATGATTTCTTGGTCAGAGAATGATAAATCCTTACATCATTTTGATATGTTACATTGTTCATGAACTTACAGTAGCAATCCAGCGATGCCTGCTTGAACAACTCAGCGATGTGCTCCTTGGACTGCTCAGAGTGTGCCAGTGTCACCTCTGTTTGTAGTCGCAGGATCCAGTGTTCAGGCCGGAGAGGACACAGCTGGTAAAGACGGTCAAATGCAGCTCTCCAGCGGTCCAATTCTGAGAGTGACCTGGGGAACAGTTCACGGTTTCCATGAAATTTTGATAAAAACATTTTGAATTAAATATTTTTATTGTTAGATAATTATATCACTGCCATTTTATTTGCAAATAAATCTGCGGCTAAAATTGATAGAAAATATAATCCGTTTAGATATGACTTTATTTTGCATTGGGCTTTGAAACTAATATTATCAATAAATAAACGAATTGATGGTATCACAGATTTTTTTTTAATTTAAACAATTTTGATTTTTAAACAATGTCTTTGTAATTTTATTAATAAGCAAGTTAAGATACATTATCATATAGAACTGAATATCTAATATCACTGCTGATGAATCTTATAATTATTATTCTTGCAAAATACTGAAAGGTATGTAAATAATCTTAATTGAAATATACATACCACAATATTTTTAGCAGTTCTATGTGATCTTCATAGTTATATGGATCCTGTGCAATTTGCTGCTCCAAGATAGTCACTTTTGTTTCCAACAACACTTCGTCATCATCATCATCCTGTGGACCAAAATTCTTAAATAACATGTTGATAAATTTAAAATAGAGACAGCACAAAATGAAAAACTTTAATATCTCATATTTTTGTACTAAATCTATAGTTCCAGTACTGAAATAAAACTGCGAATCATAGAAATATTTATAACTAAATTGTTAATGAAGAAATTTAAATTTATTATTAAAAATACACCAATTAAACAAGTTATAGGTTTTTACATTACTTGCGAGGTGTGAATATTGTTGACTTAAACATATTATAAATAGATCAACGCTAACACACTCATATCCCTACGGTCGGATATCCTGCGTCGCATGCGACATGGACAACACAAATAACACATCACTAACACCCCTGACCCGAGAACAAATATTTATCTGCCAGATAAATATATGCCCCAGCCGGAAATCGAACCCAACATTCCCCGCATTGCAGGGGGGGTCACTACCAACTAGGCTACAGGGCCATATTAATGGGTCAGGATGGAGAAAACTTAACACATAGCCTCATGATATCCTCCAGGTCAGACAGGCAGAAAGGTTAATGACCAATCACATTTTTGGAAATTCCTTTGCCTACGTAACTATGAGCTCTTGTCCTTATTTAAATCCTTTTTGCATAAACTTCATTTTTATTCCTACCAAAGAATAATATGGACATATATTTTTGACTAAATTAAATACTAAATAACCTCAACTTCTGATTCTCTATTGCCATAATACATATACATATATTTATTTTTTAAAAGAAATTTCAACATATTTTATTCCATATATATAAGTAATTAATAATTAATAATTAATTAATATAATAATTAAGTTATTTATTTTTAAAATAATTACATTGAAAACAGTGCATTTGGAAGTTATTATGTTCAGCAATATGAATATTTCCAATTAGTTTCAGGATTTATAGGAATCTGGATATCAATGCCTTCATTAAGTCTTAATTAAATATGTAACTAAACACTCACTTATGCAACCTATATTAATGACTCCTTAAAACATCTGTAACTGATGGCTCTACATGTCCTCCAAAAGCAATGCCACTAATAGATAACCACATAACTATTTGTACTACAAATTCTATGTCCCAAATTAATAAATACACGATATTGGCACAATCTTAAGCATCTTTTGTTTGCATAATGCGAATAGGCATAATATAAATGTATAATAGGAATAATACTAAATGTACATTGTTTCACTAATTTAAAAGCAAATCATGAGGAGTTCAATATAATTAATTAGATATTCTCATTCATATAAGATAAAATCCACACTTAACTACCAGTTAAGTTAAGTTAACAATTTTAAAATGATGGTTCAACTTCTATGCAAACATGAGAATAAAGACTGTAAAAGTAAGCAAAACCAAAAATTAAGCTTATATGTAATATTTTCTATACAATCTATTTAAGAAATGAAAATTCAATATTGCTAATGAGCCAAAAGTCCAGTTAATTTCAACTTTCTTTATACTCACAGATGAAGATAATATAATAAACTTTTCAATGAGTCTTATCTTATTATTAAAACGCCCACTAAAGACTAAACATCTGGAGATTTGGAAGTGGTATAATTACAAGTGGACGACAAAAGTTCGCCATGAAAGAATCAAAAATTTCGTGAAGATTAAATTGAAAATGATATTATTCATAATTTGCAAAAGTCCAGAGCAGACATATGAATAAGTTATATCAATATATACTTTGTCTCATTGATTCGCGATTAATTCATCAATTAGGTACAAAAAAATCTTTGAGACAGGTACAATTATTATTTATCATAGTGTTATTATTGAAATACCTTGAACTAAGAATTAAAAAAGCTTACGTCCGAGCTGTCGGAATCCTGTTCTCCATCTCCATCTTCCTCATGATCTTCTTCTAACACTACTTCATGTTCTTCTTCGGACTCGTGCCGCACACCATCTTCAACAATAGCCATAGTCTCTACGCTGTAGCACTACAAGAAAATTGCAATTTTTACGGAAACCTGCTGTTTGATAACACACAACATAAACGCTATGGCGGGCGGAACTGTCAAATCTACATGACATGACATATAAAAAAGTTAAAGAATTCTTGCCAGCGTAGAAATATTTCTAAAAATTGTTGTACTTAAATACAGAGTAAATATTATCAGCTAAATACATGTAACCTAATTATTTCGAAGCTTTTCGACTAATAAATGGTCTGATTAGAAATTGTATTGTATATACTCACATATATTATCTTACTGTAAAAACTGCAAAAAACAGGCCAAAACGATATATTTTTCATATTTTCCAACTAGTTACCAAAGAACTTTGTGTTCCATTAATACTTTTATGTGGTCCATGTTCCGTATGGCTAATTACTTCTTTAAAGAGCTTTACTTTTGTCATTTCTTTTCGTTCATAATAAAACTAATAAGACACCATTGTAACAGTGGTATATTAAAAAATATAACTTACATAAGTGTAGTGTTTTTGTAAGTACTATATGAATAAATTATTTAGAAATTGAATCCTATCTTACTAGAATCGTTCGGGAAAATTTTCTTATACACGTTTTGGTCAGTATCTGAGCTAGAAATAATGCAGAACCCCCAATACTTTTTTTTTAACCATATCGGTGATATTTCTTGTGTTACTGATGTCCGCGATTAACGCTGAACACCAACGCTGTTTGAATGTCACTTTGATAAAATTAAGTAAATCTTAAGAAAGAAAAAAAAACCAATGATAATCTTTATTATTTTTTTATTATAAAAAAATAAGATTACATAATCATAATACATATAACTAATTGATAGATACATGGAAACTAAAGTATTTCGTTGACCTTTTAATTTTAAAACCAAATATTATGATATTAAACTTTGGCACCGATACAGAAACTGTATTTGATGTGATAATCATTTTACGTCCATTAGATTAAATAATTTTATTAAAAAAGATAGCATAATAATTATAGTAATAAATGCACCAATGTGGGAATATTTTAATCTCTTTTAGTAATGATGAAAATCATTCTGAACTAGAATACACAACTTCAGATTTACCATTCATTAAAATGATATTACAAAAACATTCGTAATAACGACGAAGAAAGCAATCGGGTATAGGATGTTTTGTACCTAAACCTTATATAAAAGTAATTTGTGAGTTTTTGAAAAATTGTGAAACTTAAAATATTTTGAATATTAAAAATAATGAATGGTATTTTTATCTGATTGCCGCAATTCATAAGTTCCGAATAACTTTTCATATTACAGATTCTTTAAGTACCTACTAAAGTTAACAAATCAGACATTCTTAATCTCTTTAGTAATGCAGTCAATACCATATTTCAATCACGAGCACTGTCAGCCTTCCAATTAAACCACGTTTACAAATGTAATGTCAATGAAACAAGATACAATAGTAATTAAGGAATAATAATAATAGTGGTTACAATTCTTACACCTAAGAAAAAAAATTACAATACAAATACTTCGTACATACTCATGGAAGATAAAACATATCAGTCAGGTTGGTTAGATTACTTTGAATTTCCACAGATACACACAACTAATAATACTTTTAGAGATTTAACGGTTCATTCGATCGTAAAAGAAAAAAAATACTATAGTATGTCTAACCGAATATTAAATTGGCATTGATGCATGGTCAATAATTGTTATCATCACCTAAGAATTGTCATAAGTGTCTATCTCAACATTCTTAAAGTTAAAAATATACGATGGATTGGATATGGGAGCGCTTATTTATCTACACATCAACTAATTTACAATAAAATCCATGTCTGTCATGTTCATACATGCCTCTCAGTATTCATTTAACAAGAATATACTGAAAAAATAAACCATTTTCATTTAATATTCAAATAATTATACTACCAAAAGGATTGTATAGATAGGGTACTTATGTTTGCTGTAGTGATTTTTTAAAATAAACAATTGAATGAGATTAAAGTACCCCATTGTTGCTTCATAGCTGTTATTATAATTTGTCCACCATAGATAATTATCTAAGATAACTTTAATTTATCCAGACAGGCATGATCGTATTATTTTTAAGGAATTCAGGTGATGTTTAAGTATACAAACGCCCGATTATCCGTACCCTAATTATATAATACAAAATGAGAGTATATCATTAACATAAATTCGATTATACAATTATACATGTATTGATTGATTATTATCATTTAATGTAAATAAATCGTGGATAGCAGAAATTAATTATATTAATAAAATTCATTACAGACAATGACATTTCACACTTATTTTTAACCCAAAAAGGTAAGTATAGGCAGACTTTTGAATTATTATTTTTTTTACTTATTTAATTGGACTTTGGATATCTGAGTTTTCGGCAATAATATAATATTTCATTAATATAAGTTGAATGAGATAATGATCAAAAGACAGTACCTTTTAGCGACTTTTGACAATAAAGGTTAATGATGGAGTATTTATTATGGCCGAAGACTTACATTACACATGAATTAAATACATCAGATCGATAAAAATAGGCCGTCGATGGACCCCATAGTCTACTCAAATAACACAATGTAATACAGTTACAATATATTTATATACTTATAATGTTTAATTATCTTGAACAAATTGACGTCAACCTGAATCCTAATTTTAAAATATGAGTTGGCAAAACATGTGATGTTAGTATGTTAAAATTTATAGTTTAGGAATACTTTACCTATGCATTATAAGTGTTTCATGTTTATTGGGATAATATATATGTTTAAATGTTTAACCAAAAAACTGACATTTTAACCAGATCTTCTCATTCCTTGATTTACATAAAACACATGAAAAATAAAGACTACTAAAGTGGAGTGATATAAAACAAGTGTGTTACAACTTAAATGAAACTAATCCGTTCAATTCAGTTGCTCTAAACCATTAACTATGAACAGATATCCACATTAGTTTAAAACAGCTGTTATTATGGAATACAGAATAAGTTTATTTGGATGAGATTTCACACAATATCTCAATAAACACAAATCACAATATTATTGCAAATATTATATTGCATTTCCTTAATACTAATAGAGAACTATATCATTATATATCATCTAATACAAATCATGTATCGTAATAACATGTCATAACTATAATAATATACTTTGTGATACATAATAGATGTATTCGATCCATAGTCATTTATCTAAGGATATATTACTGAGACAAGTTATCCTCATTGGATGCTCTAGCGATTCTACAACTAATGAATTCGAGTAAGTTATTTAAATCTTATATATCTCTTCTCTGTATCTATAATCTACTTGTCTTACAAAATGTTGAAATAAGATTAATTGTTTTTTAATTTCTAGGCTTCAAAGGTAAATAGCTAAGTAGTAATTACTATTGTATTCATCTGTCTGTCCGTTACACAATGAAAATATAATACACACTAAAAATCCATCCCTTCACCAACCGTCTCTTAGTAACAAATTTTATATTTGAGTCCGGTGTAGTTTACAGTCCAAATGTGTGTATGCATTCATACTTCAACATTGTGTAGGACACTTATCAATAAAATTCTATTTAGATTTCGTCCTATATTCAACAGTCTATACTAAACTGGTTTTCATCAACAATTTCCATTGAACTGACTATGTGGACTGCTACTATTAACCCTATTTCTAAGATATAAAGTACAAAACTGTTAGCACATTGAGTTTGTATTAATACAAGTAGCCATCGAAATGTTAAGCATACATACATGAGAAATAATATGAGTAACACAAAAAAATATTATATTTATTTAAAATTAAAAACTTATATGTCATCCATTATATTTATATTTACTTCAAAAATTAATGATATTGTCCATTTGATTAAACAATAGTACTTATGTAAATACGCCTGAATCCTTAAATGTGTTAACATTAGTAAAATGAACAACGAAATGTAAAACTTTACTTTGTGCTGAGATTTTACTGTGGAGAGGAATGGTTTTTTAATGACCATTGGCCACATGTACCATATTACGTACAATGGCCACTAAGACACGTTTTCATACCTTCGATGATCTTCTGAAAACATCATCATTGCAATATTGTTTCCAAACACTATGCTTCCCCAAAGACAAGATAAATAGACAAAGTAATAGTTTAGATTTATCTATAGGTAATATTTCAATTATTAAGAGAATAATTATCTTAATATTCGATTTCATGAGTATACGCGCCCACACATAAGTGGGAATGCAGATAGATAAAGAAAATTATACATATGTATACAGTAACACTGTAAATTTTGTCACCCATACGTCAAACGGATCCAGAGTATTCGCATCATTTGGAAACAATCTAATACCCGATACTAACATCAATCAGTATTCAATGGAAGCATTACAATGGTATACAAGTTTATGTCTATTATTTATGCTATTTGTTCTGTTTAGAAGTAATTACCTCAGCTACCACCACGTTCGGCTGACGGCGGGTTATGAGGATGCAACGCAGTAAGGAATTGCGCGTAGGATGGAATCCAACACGCCGCACGCGCCTCCCAGACGAACAGACTGCGAGCTCTCCGACTGTAATACAAAAATAACCATTAAATGATATGTTTCATCTTGATCCACAGTATCTAAGCATATATTAAGACTATTATAACGGATGTGACGTAGCCAGTCACTTCCTGCCGAAATATCAAGCCAAGCCGCCATATTTACGGTCCCTTCAGCCTGCTGCCATTACTAACAAACAAGGCAATGGAGGGAACGCGTTAAAGTAAGCCATAGCCATAATTAAGGGACTTATTTTAAGACAGTGGACATTAATTAAGCTCAGCCGTTACTCTGAAAATATAATTTAACTCCTTTATACTATATTAAGAAATGTCAACTTTCTACATATACAGTAACGCTGGTAAATAAATTATCGTGTGACTGTGAGACATGTATGTTGAACGCAGTCGGTGTACCTGGTGGGTGGTGCTACACTATGCGCTCGTGGTGCTGGCGGCCGCCTGCAGCTGCATCTGGCGCTGCATCTGCTCCAGCATCTCCTGCATGCGGCGCAACTCCGCCTCCTGTTCACGCACAATATTTATAAACGACATATTACTCTACCCGATAGATAATTCAGCGACCTCTCATCTAGGACATAATCTAAACGATGAATGGAGATGTAGTGGTCGACGAGATTTTATTATTTTAAAAAATTCATAAAAACAAAAGGACAACTATAAATTTTAGTTAAATAAAGGATAGAATTAGTACTTAAAATACTTAGTTATCATCGCAATATATTGTAGGTGTTAATATGTAGATGTGATTGCTAAAAGACTTTCGAACTGCTTATTATTCAAATGCAATTCAAATATTCAATTAATCAACCAGTTCCGTTACAGATTGGTAAGTGTAAAACTTGTACATGCAAAGTACTAAAATGTTTAAAATTACTAAGAGGGTTGCTACTAAGGACTATAATATCATCATCAGTTTTTATTCACATAACATACCTTTTCAAGCAGAGCTCTTTCGCGTTCAGTGGCGTCCTCGTTAGAACCATTCGCCAGCCCGTTGGTGTCCGCCTCGCTAAGCCCGCTCTCGGTTGATCTGTTAATCCGATTTATTAATGCTCAACGTGTGACATTGAATTAAACAATTGTAATTAAAAATTAGGTGGAAAATTTTTCAAACACGGCTTCGAAGAGCACATGTCGATGGCCGAGAAACACTCTATAACTACTATTATATCAAGAAGACATCCATTATAAGGAATCCTGCAAATTCCTAGTGTAGTGTATTCCTAAATATAAATTCAAGGTGGACACTTACGTATGACGCTTAGGCACTTGACCGTTTCTAGCGAGTCTTTCCGATCTGTAGTTCTCGTAGTGTACCTCTTGAGTCACTTCCTGCAAGTCTTGCATGTGGGTGCTATAATACAGATAAATATAAAACAATTTATATTATATCAATAATATATCTTTATCAATTAACAAAATATGTCGGCACCAACCATCAGATAGGGTTGTAGTCAAAAATGTTAATTTAATTTTATAAATGCAAAAACGAGTAGCTTTGTTCCGTCTTCACTCCTTAAACACTTGCCATATCGTACAGAAAATTTGTATATATATGTTAAAATTATAGAGAAGGACATACAATATAATTATCTTAATTGTTATATCACTTTAATCATTACTTTTTTTCATTATAAGCGTAAAGCAATGGGTAAACTATTTTATAAACAGTCATATTGTGTAATCTATCTACCCATAATTTGTATATAAGTTAATACATACAATAATTACAAATACAAGGAATTGACAACGAGCGAAGTAAATATATCAACCTACATGAGCATGGTCCTCAGCTTGATAAAATCGCAGTGCTCAGGGTTCTCAACCTCGACGACGCCCCACGGGTAGAGCCGGCCGCGCACGCGGCGCCCGCGCACCTCCAGCTGCTGACCTGCGCCGCACACCGCGAACGGTACCGCCGCTTTCAACTGGCGGACCTGTGGACAAACACCGAACAACACAATTATAGAAAATTGTTGAATAAGTATTGGACAAATCAATATATTACACAATGTTGCCACTACACAGACATTGCGGATCAAACCAACATTTTTGTACCACACAAGTCGATTATTAAATATAGCCATAGTTTCATGCCGTTACTATGAAACTTTGTTAACATATTATGGAATACATTATATACAGCTTTTTAATTTTAAGCCTACATTCAAATTAGCACATGTACAGTAACATAATAGGTCACCACGGTCTTTTTATGTTTACAGCAGTACCGTGTCAGAAGCTGGCAGGCTAGCAAACAGGTCTCCTCGTTACATAATTAATCATAGTGACATCGAAGTGATGATACAATAAATGATATATACTAATTCCACCACTGATTTTAGCCAGTCACATTTATTATACAATATAATACAAATATCTATACTGTTGTTACATAAATCGACAACAAAAACCATAGGATAAATTGACATACTTATCGCACAAACGTAATAGGTAAATTGGATTATTAAAAAATAACCACTATACTTGAACAAGGAAAAATACTGTTAAAATAATTGTTAGGGAAAATTATGTTCGAGTTTAGAAACATTGGGACTGACCACAATGGGAATTATTTTTTAGAGTCCGAAATCTCATATAAACAAATAGTAGTCATGTCGTCAAGAAAAGATACAGAGTTTTGTAAATCAATTTGAAGTATATTGGAGTCACCAACGATTTAACAGTTACGTTGAATTGCATTGTGAGACAACCCTTAAAACTATAACTTTGCAACGTTTTAGAACTACCGGTAGACTAGAAACCGGTATGGATGAATAAGGAGTTAATGATGGCTCAAGAGACTCAAATTTTGCATTCTGTGTAGAACATTAAAGACAGATCTGAGCCTCTATGAATCTGGTACGAGTAATACTCTCACTATCTCGGTTCACACTCACCTGTTCCTTATAGTCCTCATCTTCGTCGCTGTCACAATCCGGCAGTGGGTAGATTTTAATACCTTCTCTTTCGATCTCTTCCATTACCTAAAATAAAAAAAACTTGAAATATACTCCATTTCTCGACCATTAAAAAGTGTAATAAGTACAATTATTGCATTCCCAGATTTGAATACATTATATTTTTAATATCATTCACAGTGTACTTACCCTAGATTTAAGCCTCTGCACCTCTTTCTTAGTCAAGCAATCCGCTTTAGCGATGACAGGCACGATATTAACTTTGTTGTGTAGTTGTTTCATGAATTCTATGTCCAAGGGCTTCAGTCTAAAAAAGTGAATAATCGCTTTAGTACGCGTCCACTGGACTAACTAGATTTCGTAAATTTCTTTGTGACGTGAAAATATATTGGAAAACGTAAAGCCATGACCTTTAATCATTTTAAACGTTACTTTTACATGAATGTTATTATTCATAAGATCAAATTTCATCAATGACAGCATACCCGTGTCCGAAAGGCGATATAAAATAGAAGCAGCAATGTATGCGATTGTCGACAATGTTTCGCCGATTGAGGCCGCTCTCATCTCGCAGGAATCGCTCAAATTGCTCATCGATGTATTTAATTATTGACTGAGAACAAAAACAATACCGTTACAGTTTAGTATGCACTCATCCGTACATACACAGCTATACTATCTCATCAACATTTTTCATAGAATTTACGCACGACATATTTATTACTGCGAAACATCATTCTTAT
>DWPA01000833.1:0-21582 GCA_018251375.1 Calpodes ethlius
ATACGAGATCCTGATCCAACTGGCGGGCGTGCCGCTGCTGCCGTGGGAGCCGCCGCCGCTGACGCACAACATCTACGCGTCGGAGGTGATGTCGCACCCGGTGTTCGCGCTGCGCACCGTCGAGAACGTCGGCCACGTCGTCGAGATCCTGCGCCTCGTCTCCTACAACGGGTTCCCGGTCGTCGACCCGCCGCTGGCTGATGAGGTCCTTTCATTGTTTTTTTAATCTTAGTTGCACACATACGAAGCAATTGCGTGCTGCTCATATTTAAAAAAAAAATACTGCAACATACCGTCAAACAATATTGACTTACGACCTTTGTACAGTATTTTTTTGCTTTATTTTCATTTAAATAAAATAAGAAACTGATTTCTGCTTCCACATACTAGTTTTAATCCCGATCTCCGAGGGTGGCACAAATTTTTAATCAGTTGACTTAAGCAGACACGCGTAAAACTCACATACTACGTTTGTGTAGTGTCTGGGAATAAACACACCGAGTTACGTATTGCATACGCATCACGAGAAACTGATAAGTGACCTATACCTGCCGCCGGCTGCGAGACGTTACGTCTTATTTCCATAGACTTAAAAGCTTTTTATAATCAGATCCACCAGATTTCGGATCAGTTAGAATACTATACTGTTAGCAATTTCAAGCGGGAATAGTATTTGCTCATGTGTTGTGAGTTATTCCTAACGTATATTGAATATTGTTTATATTGTGATTAAAATCAGGTTATGTCTTAATATATATTTTTTTATTGACATATCACTTCTAATCTAAAAATATGTTTTTTATTGTATTGTCAAAACTTTATTTTATATGTTATCAGGCAGAGGTCCACACGTACAAACGTCTCCGTGGGCTGATACTGCGCTCGCAGCTGATAGTGTTGCTGCAGAACAAGATCTACAACGAGAACGCGAACACCACCTGGTCCAACTTCAAAGTGGACATGAACATGTTCCGAAAGGAATATCCGCGGTATCCGTCCATAGATCAAGTTAGTTTACTTTTTTATCCATACTAATATTATAAAAGAGTAGACGTATTTGTTTATTTGTCCCTGTTTCACGGCATAACGGAGCATCGTTATGATATGTTATTTGATTTAATGATAGTTGGGAGAATAAAAAGTCATCTTATTTCCGTGGAAAGAACCACAACGATGTATATTTTGGTCAAATTAAAATGACTAGTAACAAAGCGTTGCCTAGCAACAGACGATAAAAAAGTATCAACCTTTTTATTTATTGTTGTTTCTTGTACACTCGTGGGCGAAGCCGCGGGCAACATTTAGTCATTTTACGTTTAAAGTGACAATTAGGAATAAAAGTCATTTATTTATTGTAATTCCGATGTACACTATGACAGCTGGAGATATCTGAATGGGAGAAGACATGCACGATTGACCTGCGACCATTCATGAACCCGTCTCCGTACACCCTCCCGCACCGCGCGTCCCTGCCGCGCCTGTTCCGGCTGTTCCGAGCGCTCGGCTTGCGGCACCTGCCCATCGTTAATGACGTCAACGAGGTTAGCTAGTCTTATAACCTTGATGTAATGTTGAACTGAGTAATCGTAGTTATAATGTGTAATGTCTGTTCTGCATGTCCCGTTGTAAATTATCATTTTCCAAGATGAAAGCTGTGGGCACCCTCAAGAGGCTTCATAATATGTAAAGTTGCATGATGCTAAGCCTCTTTTAACTAGTTAAATGAATGGTCATAATCAGAGAGGAAATGCAAATCCAGTTAAAGGACGATTACGAAAGGCTTCCAGAAAATGATATACCCTATTAGCGGAGTATTTTTTAATACTATGTTTCGTGGTACTTACTTACTGGTTACTTGATATTGTGCCATGTTATAACATTATAATTTACGGCCACAATAATTTGATGTTTCGCAAATAAAACAAATTAGAATATAAACATAAAAATAGAAATGAACCAAAGAACATATAATAATAAGACTTTACAAAAAACCTACTCCAATGAATAGGTATTAGTTTGTCAAACAAATGTGTACCCGTACCGAAAAACCGAAGGCTAAGCCTCTTCACTTGACAAGCCATATGAGAGGCCCATGGCGCTTCGTTTGACAGCCCAAATGCTGGTCTTTCAATTGGCAAACCAATTACTGGCGGCGCTACAGGATTATATAATCATTTAATCATCTAATTTGAATGCTCGAGGCATTCCTTTATATAGCACTGAGAGGTCTTTCAAGCTGGTTTTTTGTTATAATTAGGTTGTTGGCATGGTGACTCGTAAGGACATCGCAAGGTACCGAGTTTGGAGACATCGTGGACACATGGGCATGGAAGAATTGCTTCTCTCTAGCGAAATTTAATTTATTATAATGTTAAATTATTTTATTGTTGTTGTATACAAGGTATTTACAGATCGATGCGCTCCTAGAGCGATAAGTATTGTTGTTTTATACTTAAGAAAGAATTGAAGTAGCCGGATAATTTATAATCGGATGTAGATATATCTGACGTAGTAGTCAAGTACTAATGTAAGAAATATATGAATCTCTTCAGAGAAGTCAAGTAGCTGATGATATATTCCAAGACGCCTTGATAGGCCCTTGTGCCATTAATATATACTTTAAAGCATAAAAAGATATCCAGGTCAATTCAATGAAGTTAGCTTACATGTATACATATTTGAAACCAATGAAAAACTGACAGACAACAATATTTAATATGTTTTAGTCCTGTCATCTTAGTGATAGAATAATATGTCAAGGCTAGTTGAAATAAAGATGCTAACGTTTTTTTTTACATTAGCTAGGTTAAAGAGATTGTTATGTGATGTTAAGTATTTATGGCTATTGCTGCTATGTTTGACTAATAATCTGGTTTATATTGATAAATTTTACCTATAAGATCTCTAAACGACAGTTACTACAATAATGGACATGATTAGACCATCTTGCATTCTTAACTTAAAATTAAAAAAAAAAAAACATTTTTTTTGATATGGATCTCTTAAAATGGGTAAATAAAAATGTCTGCAGTGAAACCACATTAATTACTAAAATATAACTATGTATTAGGTCTTAATCCAACAAAAGCAAGATGGCTCAATTCATGTATCCAGAAGTGTATTTTCTTATACCAAAAACTAGCATAACAATTAAGACATTCCAAAGCATTATGGAACTCAAGTAAATAAATAAAGAAAATTTTATAAAATATAGATTAAGTATTTTCCTATTACATTTTATAACAGAACATTTATAAATCTTTATATTGACATTGTAGTCATAATTTAATGGTTATTTGTATAGTGATGTATATCATATTATTTGTATACAATCATGTTTTTATCTTATGATTTTATTATATGACTTGCTTGTTATTAAATTTTATTGATACTTAATTTATAAATGATTTTGGAAGACCTAATAATGGTTATACTAAGGGCAAAATTTATGTGCTTTAAGAATTGCCTAAGCACAAGTACAAAATGCTTCATGACTTTATTTTGTGATTCTTATCTTAATCTTTATTGGCCTGATTTAGTGTAAGGTTAGGAGTAATGTATTTAACTTAGAAGCTAATTTAATGTTATTATTTAAATTTTGCTAACTTTTTAAAAATAAATGTTATTTGTGTTGTACTGGCAGTTCAAATCTATGGGCTTTTAGATCTGCTGCCTCGAGTTCCCTCTAAATAATGGGCCCTCTGTGTGCGTAGAAAATGTTGAACAATTAATTGAATAAAGAGAACTAAGACAGTTGTTGGAACTGCCAATGAAACAATAGACAAAGTGGCACATTAATTATTTAGATAAGCTCCCAAGTAGTGTTGGGCCAGGACCATAAATTGATGGTCCGCCCTTGTGTAACAGTCAATTTGGTTAAATTACTATTGAATAGGTATTTGATTCTACCAATCTGCAATGCAACAGAGTGGCAGAATATTCCCTAAGCCTCCATAGTTATGAAGAGGGATCTTTTCCCCTAGAGGAGCATCAATGGGTGGTATCCCAGGTATATTAGACTTAATTCAAAATCATTAAATCATGTGAGTAATTATTTTGTCAATATAGTAACACTTTTTTTGCTTCTGTCATGTTTCAGAAACTGCTATAAGAATAATAATTAAGATATTGCGATTCTAAACAGATCTGGGTTCAGTACTATCGTCTCACATATTCATGTAGGCCTTAATTCCACTAATTTTGTAAGAAACACAGCCTCCATTTTCTATGTTATTTTATACATATGTAATAAAATATATTCTATGTTTTTACTCTTTAAAAGCTCATCGAAATAAAGTATATTTTTTCATAAAACATTACTTTCAAGATACAATATATAACTTTTAACTAACTTAACTCACCAGGGATGAACTAATGTAGGCATGTTTTAGTAATATGATCAAGGCTCAATTACGTTCAGAGGTAAAATCAAAATATAATTAATGTAATACATAATACGTTTATTTGTAATAAAACTTTATGGAATGGTTAATAAAAATCAAATACATTTGAACATGTTTTATTGTTTATCTTAATGACTGGACAGAAAATTGCTCCAGGACTTCCATTATTAAAAATATAACATTTACGTTAAACATTTTTCTCGTCACCAATCATAAGTGTCGTTTCATCACTGGTTTCTATAATATAATCAGTTATTGACAAACAGCTCCCATCCAATGCCTGCCCATAAATTTATAAATAAAATTACTGGCAGGATAACTAACAAAAGTAATATATAATTGACGAATTCGTCCATTGACTTTTTATAACCTTAGGAAGCACAATAAGATAGAACTAGAATGTGGAAATAAAACAAACGATATAGCTTTTCGTCACACACTAGGTTGCTTTTCGTTAAATAGCAAAAGTTAAATGTTTTGAAGTTGAAGCGAATGACATTATATGGCTGTGGCAACTGATTTGACTTTGACATATGAAATCTATGATTCAAGGGTAAGTCTATTATGTCCTAACCATAGAGCATAGGAATATATTCGAACAACAGTCCACAGAGTACCAGAATATTTTTCAGAATATATTGGTTATGAGTATTGCATTATAGACTGAACTGCCAGCACAAGCGATTTTTTGAAATAAATTATAATAAATAAACGCAGACACAAGTAATAAAGTCCTAAAATTATTAATTTGCGATCTATATCTTTCTAAGATATCTCATATGTACAGTATCATTTAACAATTGAGTAATCAATTGAAGAACTTTGATCTATGGACTATTTTTTTCTATTTACTCGTAGATGTAGATAAACGCCGTAAACATTTATAATATAAATAGCCGACAAAGAAGCTGATGAACCACCTGATATTATGTAGCTATCGAGGTCTATTGACACTTGTAATACCAAAGGCAAAAGCAGAGAAGAAAATTGTAACAAGTAACGGCTTTAAAGTCTCCAGTCAGACGTCATGTGCAATACAATTTTTTTTCTAAGTCGCTCCAATAAAAAATATTAATAGTTTTCCGACACGGACCAAAACACTTGGAAAAACATTGATTTAGGTTTATGCTGGCTAGCCACTTAAGCAATAACCCACCACCACCAAATTATCCTGTTTATTTTTATTTCATACCTATATAAATTGATAAATAATAATAAAAGATTCTAATACCCATAATATTTTATTAATTATTATAATGATATTGTAAAATGTGTAATAAACAAGTACACATGATGTTCAATTAATTAATTAAAAAGATATATTAGACCATTACATAAAATAAACATAAATTAACATAAACACAAAAACTGAAATAAATTATTTATACAATTAAAGTTTATAAACGTTGAAAAGACAAGTTATGGCTTGCTGTGCATCCTCAAAGTAACGGGGTTTGTCCAATCTGACGATACCATAATCAGGCTCCACGGCCGGCAATAGGGCACCACTACTGTGACCGTTACTACAAACACTATGATTGAAGCTATCTCTAAGAGATTGATTCAACGTATGAGAGACAAACTTGGACGGTTGAGGCGTATTGAACTTATTCCTGTTGCAGGTCATTCTTTTCATTCGTTGTATGTTACCCTTGATTGCCACTAACATTTTGTGATTCTCTGGCGTATGTAGAAACTCCGTTAAATCCTAGAAGGAAACAAACATGCAGTCTTAATTAGCGTGTTTATGTTTAGAGACAGTTAATGAACATAGTTGATGTTATGTCTAATTTGAAGCCCTAAACGTAATTAAAGTAATTGTGTAGCGCAAAATCGTATGTGTATATTGTAGAACAAAAAGTCATGGCAACAGAAATATAAATCTTTTGTATCAGTTATCATATGTGTATTCGTGTAAATTTTCGGTTGGTTCACCTTCGAATAATGCAATCTCAGTAGAAGTAAAATGCGAGGAAACCGTATATGTGTAACAGTATGTCTTTCGCCGAAGTATACAATATTCTAATAAAATATTACTAAAATCAAGTGATTATTTTTACCGCGTCCTTTTGAAAATTAATTAGCCGATTACTAAAACTGTAAATATTATTAACCTACTCTTAAAATCTTTCTCTTTCATCTTAGTACCTATTAAATTTGTAACGAAATGCCTGAGTTGGCAGTTCTAATATCTAACGCTAAAAGAATAAGGAGGTTCATACAAATACTGTATAGACAATAATTGAAATTAAAAATGTTAAAGAAATTTGAAAATAATTAAATGATTGTTACCTGTTTAACACTCTCATATTTGGAAAACAGCCACAAATAAGTAGCTAGTTTACAAAACAAATGGGTTTCACTATTACTGAAACGCCACATGAATTTTAATATTGGCGATATCCGATCTCTCTGTAAAATGAAAAAATAAATGTTAATAATATGTTTGTTACAAAAAATAACTGACGCTGGTCTTAGAACAGAACGTGGTACGCTAAAACTGGCGCGGGTGCCGACATTCATATTTACATTGAAAAACATTATGAATTGTGTATTGGCGGCGTTTTACATGGTGGACTCACGAAAGGAGTCTGAGGCAGTCGTCGAACACCCAGGGCAAACGTAGAGCGTAATTTCTTTTACGGAGTACATACATGTAAATAAATTTGGAACAAAGTAAAAGTATACTTAGTACCATTTTTGTTGGATATTATTTAAGCATTTATGACTTTCATCGTACAATCATAATTTGGTTCATCTGTAATTTGGTTATATTAACCACTGGTACTGCATAAAACATATTTTTATGTTGTAAACTCGATATGGAATAAATATTACTCACCGCATATATTTTAGGCCCAGTTACTTTGTACCTAGTCAGATTAACAAGTATGGAAGCACCAGATTTCAACACTTCTATGCTAGAAATGGATCTGTTAGTTACTGACATGTACACATAAACACGTCGCACTAATGACGAGGCATTCGAGTTGTACATCATCGGGAAGACTTCAGTCAACAATTCTGAAAAATAAATACATAATACACCGTTACCGAAATTTAATAGTACATAAATATAGTTATCTGAATTACTTTGTACCCAGTTTAATAAGGCTAAGCAAGACTCAAAAAGTTTTATTACTAACATTTGCTCTGAAATACTATTCGTTCATGAATAAGTTCACTTGTAATATAATTAGAAGAGTAGGCAATATATGTTTTTAGTTCTACCCGCTGGATTCAGAGTGCCCATTGCCGGTCGAAGTAGCGCCAATCAGGGGTGGATAGGCCACCCAGCAGTGGACTCTAAACGATTGCTAGATAAATAGTTCTGCCCGTATTTTCTCATTACACCTCGACTGTACTTCATTCCTAACATTTATGATCTGGACAACGTTTCTGAAAGGACAGCAACGTTACGTTGGCGGGACGCGATCTGTTTGTAATATACTAAATATGGATGGAAGGTTTCTGCTGATCGCGTCCCACAGCTTTTCCAACCCACCCATACTATGCCGAAACCATTACCGATCACGGACTAGGATACTTTGACATATGTCCACGTAAACTAGTATTACAAATACAATAAACTATTATTTATGTTGTAAGTGTATATTAAGAGTTTAAATATTGATCTATCATATATTGGTGGGCTTGGAACAAAACGAACATAGAATAAGAGGTGGACATGAAGGTACTTGCCCGATCTTTTTTATCCTATCTATTTTGTTGTTAATCGATGTAAACAGCGATAGAACTTCTGAAGAATGATCTGTCTTCTTTAAATAGACATAGATAGAATAGTAATTGAATTACTATTCACACTTTCGATATAAACCCACCTTATAAGTGTTTCCGAGGTTTGAACCAGGAGTCTAATACCTTGCCGGGTTACTAACAAATGGTTTTTAGGATCACTATTACGTCAACATTTGAAGCGTCATATCTTAACGTTCTATTTTCTTCAATACAATAATATATGTAATACATATCTATAATAATATTATAAATGCGAAAGTGTATTTTTTTATCCTACTTTCACGGTGCAACAGAACGACCTTATATGATTTTTGGCGTGGAAATAGCTGAGAAAATGAAGAGTACCATAGGATACTATCCACCGCAAAACATCTCATTTATGATTGATAAAGATGTATATTTTGGCCAAATTAAAAGAAGTGTTTAACAATGAAGCATTGCCTTAAAATAAACGACAAAAAGCAATTGACAAGCTTTTTATTGCTGTTCTTTACCTCCTTTGTCCTTCACACATGGGCGAAACCGCGGGCAACATATAGTGATATATATTAATTAAACCAAATCTAAAACTCCTACGTGTGCGCTACTACGTAGTAGCTTTCCGCCTGCGCCTTCGCCCGCGTGGTCCTAGGCTATCTATCAGATATGATTAATATCCATGGCATATACGCTATACAAGGAAAGTTGTTCTTTTAAATGTGTAACAATACTTGAAACCCAAAAAAAACACATATAAATTCATCCCTTATTGCACCCTTTTAAATCTTTAATTTTACAAATGTACTCTATGTCCGTCTCCTGTTTCTAAACTAACTCCTCACCAATTTTCAACCGCTCGTGAGTTATAAATAGTGTAAAAACACGACTTTCTTTTATATATATAGATATAGTTTACCTAATGACTGGAAAGCACGTATAACGGACTCGATGTCGGCCACACTGGAAAGGACTTCCATGGCATCCTCATTTCGTTCCGCTAGCAACTTCTGGGTCGACTGTAATCCGCCGTCACGCCATCTACGACGAAGCTCCTCCACGCGATGGTCGCTCGCCATGCGAGACTTATTACCGCGAAATAGAGCCTGCGAATAAATATAAATAACTTTAAGCCTGTTTTTCAGTAATTTAAAAGTTTTTGCAAAATGAAAATTTAATAACAATCTAAATTCAACTTAAAATAAGTGACGAAGGACATTAGAAGAGCGGCAAAGAGGCCGGCGACGACGCTCAGTATTCCGATGGTTCTAATTATTTTCTCAAGACGCAGTTTATCACTCGTCGTAGTCATTCAACTGTTCTTTGTCTTCAGTCAGCGCCGAGCTTTACGTGCACTTTGCTTACCAAGTAACGTAATACGTATGTATGTTTAAAAGATAAAATAATAGTAAAACAAATTTCTTACCTGAATTTTCGAAGCTGCCCAATTTCTTCTAAGTTCTTCTTTATTCTTTAACAACAGTTCCTTTTTATGCTCAACTTGTTTTCTCATTAAATACCCCCTAATACGCGCTTGCAATTTAATTACCATATTCTTCTTTTGTAAGAACTCGCAACGCATCAGTCTTGTTACTAGTTTCCCTCTCCATAATTTCTGTATGTATATCACTTGACTTCTGTATCTGCTGTACTTGGACTGGATTAAATAACGCCTGATATTCTTTTGTAAAGATATGGCAGCTTCTTCTCTCTTTTTCTTTAAGATATTTGTTGATCTCATCAATCTAAAGGCAGCTTGAATTACTAACGTTGCCGTCCGTAACTTAAGGTAACGTCTTCGTTCTATAAAGCATCTAACATGTGATTGTAATTTAACAACAGAAGTCTTAATTTGTATATACTGTTGTCTATGAGATTTTGCTAGCCTATATAAACGATAATATCGTTGAATTACTGTGGTTGCAGTTTTCAAAGTAAGGAATTGTTTACGACACATACACATGCGTAAAACAGATTGAATGGTTATAACACTTCTCTTCAGCTTCAGAAACTCGACCCGGCACTCTCGCATTCTCTTTATAGAAGTATACCACGCTTTTATCTTGTTTGCCGCTTCGACGCATCGCTTCTCTTGCACAGCATTGTTAGCCCTTACACGTCGTTGAATTGATATAATGACATTCCGAAGTTGTAAATATTGAGATCGTAGTCTTTGTGTTTCCCTAAATTCTCTATACCGTGTTTGAATAACGACACAAGCAGTCTTGAGTGTTAAATACTTCTCTCTGTCCTGTTTACCAGCAACATACGCTCTGTAAGCATTTTGAATGACTATAGCAGCTTTTAAGATTCTTAAAAACTTTGACCTTTCTTGTATCATCGAACAACGCGCTCTGAATTGTCTTTGTAATGTGGTTACAGCTGATTTCAAAGTAAGGTATGAATTTCTTTCGTATCTCATTGCAAGACGTGCTCTAAATCTACGCTGTAAATTTATCGTCGATTGCTTCAGCTGCAAGTAACTCGTCCTCTGCTTAGTACCTATTTTGTATGCTTTATAAAATGATTGGATAGAAAAGCATGCCTGCCGTATCCTCAAATACTTTGATTTCTCTTTTCTCATTAACATATTTGCTCTCCACCTTTGTTGAACTGCCATCGTTACAGAATGCAATTTCAAATACGCTTGTCTTTCTACTTTCATGTTTCTCAAAGCTCTATACCTCTGTTGTACTGTGAGAACCGATCGTTTCAATTTCTCATATTTGTGCTTCTCATATCTCATGGCCCTCAACGCTCTATATCTTGTCTGAATAATCACTGTAGCTCTTCTCAACTCTTGGTATTTCTGCTGTGTTATTTTTGTTTCCCTATAATATCTATAGTAATGCTGAATCACGGTAGTTGCCATTTTGATTTGCAAGAACGTGTTTCTTTGTCTCTTGGTTTCCAAGTAAGATCTGAAGAATCTCTGAATTACAATTGTAGATTTCCGTAGTTGAATATATTGTGTTCTAATTATTTTTGTTTCAGTGTAATATCTATAATATTTCTGTATACATATGGTAGCAGTTTTTATTCGTAAATAATCCTGTCTCTCTTTTCTTGCTATGATATATGCCCTGAACCGTGTCTGAATTGTAGTAGACGCTTGTTTTAATTGTTCATATTGCTTTTTCTGTAATGTTCCCTTTTTGTTCGCTCTATACCAAGTTTGAATTTTTACAACAGCTTGTCTTTGTTGAAGATAATTTTGTCTAGTCTGTCGTCCCAATCTATGCGCTCGATAAGCATTCTGAATGGCAATACAAGCCTGTTTAATCTGCAAGTACTTTAATCTTTGCGCACGCATTTTTACTAACGCGCGATACCTATTCTGAATATTTACTGTCGCATCGCGTAACTTTTGATACTTTCGTTGGCAGTCTCTCATCATAAGTTGGGCTCTGAAACGGTTTTGTATTACAATTGCGCCATTTCTTAGTTTTAAGAACTCCTTATTATCTCGGCGCATCAGCAAAAGACTTTTGTAACGTCGTTGGAGAACTAAAGCTGCCATCCTTAGTTCAATGTACTGCTTTCTCTGCGATTTTGCGAGTAGATACGATCGAAAGTATCTTTGTATCGTAATCGTACTCGTCTTTAAGTTCAAATAGTTTGATCGTATCTTCTTCGTGATTAGATACGACCTTATATATATCTGCAGCTTGACAGTAGCGTTAATTTTTTGTATGTATTGAGATCTGACTTGTAACATAACCTGGCGAGCTTTGAATCTTCGCTGCAGTTTTATTATGGCATCACGTTGACGTATGAAATTTGACCTTATAATCTTACACATGATCATTCCTTCTATATTTTTCACTGTAAGCTTTAAATTTAAATACTTTTCCCTTTCCGCTCTCATATTACGTACAGCTTTATAACGTTCCTCAACAATTCGAACAGATTTCTTCAATCTCAAAAACATGGTACGTTGTTTCCACATCCTAAAATAACTTTGTATTATAACAGCGCATTTTCGAATTTCCATCAATTTCCTCATTTCCTCTCTCATGAGAAGTTTTCCTCTGTATTTTCGTTGTACGTATCGAATAAAATGCAATGTTTTTAAGTATCGCTTCCGTGCTATATACCCTCGTACGATTTTTTGCATTAACACTATTTTGGCCAACTTCAACTTGTACCGTGTTTTGCAAATCCAGCGCCTAACGTATGACTGTATGATAGTAGCAGATTTGCGTCTCAACTCAAGTTTTCTTAATCTTAACGTATACAATATCTCCTTCGCCTCTCGCATTAACTTCAAATTCTTATACCAGTTTTCGATTTGAATAGCGCTCGATTTCAGCTTTATCATTCGGCTGCGATGATACCACATACGGAAATACTTCTGTATTGTTATAGTAGCTATAGTGATCTCTCTCATTCTGCTCTCGACCATACGATTGTACTGAATTCGACGCCACCACAACTGAATAACACCAGCAGCGCTATTAAGTGTTCTAAGTATTCGTTCTTCTTCCCTTCGCTTTTCAACGATAACTTCATACTTCTTTCGCCACCAGACTTGTATGACATTTGCCGCTTTTTCAAACAAGGGGGCTCGGAAAACGTGTATTAACTGCCAGAGCAGCGAGAGAGTCTTCTCCCTGTGCCCATCAGCGATATCAGTTGCCGTTATATCTCCCACTATAACGAAATTAGCTTCTTTCAGAGCATTTAATGCTACTTGGACGTTATGTATTTTCTGCAGACGCGATATTGCTGGTGTTCGTAATTGAATCATTAAACCATGTTTCATCAAAATAATCTCCATAACTTTAGTCAATCTTACGCCATCTCTTATATCTGTAGCTATGTTAAGTACGGCATATTTGTATTCGTCTAAATAAGATTGCTTGTGACTGACAACATAGCCTAGAGGTCTTAAGTGTTTTGTTATATCGCCTATACCTGCTATTAGTTCTCTAGTGAATCGAATAACAATTTCTCTACTTTCCTTGCACACAGCGTTTCTGCAAAATAAGCATGGGTCGTGAGGAATCAACTTCTTCTGTTTTGCTTGGTCCAAAAAGAAGACTAGCATGAAGAACTTTTTCAAAGTGAATTTCTTTATAGCCTCCATGTAAGCAGGTAGCAGCATATTTGGAGCTGAAGATTTCGAATGCTTATTTTTCAAATGAGGATTTCTAAACATGCGTTGAATGATGAACGTGGTTAATCCTTCGATATCGCTATTAGATTTTAAGGGTAAAACCAATCCGTAAGTAGCTTCTAATCCAATGCGGAGCCACAAAGGGTTGTAGGAAAGTAGCAGTTCCATAATAATCTTTTGTAACCCAACATCTAAGTGTAAATTTCTGTCACTACGAATGGCTATTAATTTCTTTTCTATCTGAGCATTAAGTTTTAAAAACACTTGAGACATCTCGGGACTCAACAATAACGCTCTAGCTTGTCGCCGTAAACTTTCCAATCGATGACTGTTGTGATAGTTACTACTAACTTGCTCCTTTGTCGGGGCTGCTGGTACTTCCTTATTTCTATTTTCAATCCACGCCTTACCTACGTCTATTTTCTGTTCGATATTACTATCAAGATCTGCTGGCGGAGTAAGAATGCAATTTAGCCAACGCATAAACTCTTTCTCAAAATTTTCAACAGCATTTTCATCATAGAAATAAGTTGAAGACAGAAATGGATCGACAGTAAATGATTGTGAGTAAACATTTCCTACTTGATTGAGAGAAATGTTTTGATTAACACTTTTGCTCAAATTTGCAACAGAACGCTGTTTTCCGCTCAAGGATTGTTTGCTCTTAGAGGTAGATTTTGATTTAGCACTTTTGGCTAACGGAACAGGCATTTTCCAAAGCTCTGGATCCGCTTTAATAGCTTTCTTGGACCAAGATTGCCTTGTAGAATGCAATGCAGAATTCCATGCAACACTTTTATCGAACGTACGATCAATAGTAAATGTCGATAATTTTTCCGATTTATCAAGCACATGAGTATCCGAGAACTGACCACTTTCCTCAGGAATTGATTGCAAAGGAGGCGTTATAGATCTAGGGGGAGATCGTATATCGCCCTTAAATTCATTATTCCAATGTTGCTGGTGTTCTGGACGCAATAAATAGTTATTTAAGTTGATTTCATTCTGGCGTTGAAAATCCCTGAACAAAGATTGTCGGCACATTTTTGGGTGTTCACGCACTGAGTCAACTTTAGTTTCCTGTACGTAAATGTCCCTAGGAGTGTTAGGTGAATCTTTAGTGTACGTATCGGAACTCAGCTTTGTATTGGTCACATCTATAATCTCATGTGTTTCGTTGTTAATTTTTGGAATTGCTTTTCTCTCAGTTGAAAATCTTTGCGGAAAAAAAGATAAATCGCTGATGCGGGAAAACTCGGTATTAATAGAGAAATTAGGACTATTAAATTCCTTAGGTGATGATGTATTTGGGATTTTTTTGTTCGGTATTATAGGTGTCTCTGTACATTGGTTCTCATTATTTGTATGATAATTAACTGATAACCACTTATTTGTTGGTTGAGTTGATGTTATACAGATGATTGAATGTGTCTCATCTTTATTGGAAGCTTTTAAATCCAGGCTATCATCAAAGTCACTTTCAGAGTTCATGCTTAAAATTATTTTTGGTCCCTTGTCCAATTTGTCATTTTTTGACGGCAGTTTTAAAGGCGTAAAAGTAAGATTATCAAACATGTCGGTCACAGATACATCTTGTTTATTTGATGGTTTCAATATATTATCTTTAACCTCTCCTAATATTTTGCCTTGATGGTCCCTACTTTTTAGTATCTGCGATTTGTCGTAAGTTTCTTGTAATATATATTCTGCAGTTGGGCGTCGCATGTTGGAAAATATTTCTGATGTATTAAAATTGAGATCAATGCTTGATGGTGAATCAAAAGGACATTTATATTTGGAGTCGGCACATTCATATTTTTGAATATTTTCTTTGTTAGATGATTTCACAATCTTATGTTGAGTATATTGTGTAGTCTTAATGATGTCTACAGTCTTTTTCACCTTTGTAGTATTATAAATAATTTCAGCTTTCTTTTTGTAAATAGACACAGGAGATTTTTTTGTAGGTTTTTTCTTAACTTTTCCTGGAGATGTTTTTAATACTTTAGTATTATTACTCTTCCCTTTAACATTCTGAAAAAGAGTTATGTATGTATGTTAAAAAAAATTTTACTAAGACTTACTAAAAAAGTTTTATTCCTTTTTTCATTCTTTTATTAAGGGTCATCTGGGTTATCCCCCATATTAAAATAGTTTAAAGTTGTTTATATAATTTTACACCAAAAAATTCATTAATTCATATGGATTGTGAAAGTGTGAAAAATAAAAAAAAAATATCATATTTACTACTGAATTTGTTACGTCCATATAACTATATACCTAATTAATAAAAACCCCATTATTCACAATTTAGATACACCTCATATAAGTGTAGCACTATAATACACACACTAATTGTGATATTAAAACTCATTAAATGCATGAAGAAATAATTATAGCATCACCACAAACAAAACAAAACAATTCTATCACTTTCAAAACAATTATGAATAAAAATCAATATTACCATAACAGAATTGAGGAAAACAATGACATCATATCTGCCACGGTTTTCATTTGTGAAGCGTATTGTCTCTCGGATTGATGTTGGTTGTGTTGGACTCCATATCAGGCTGATGACATAACAAGTTTCTGGCTCTAGAAACATCCATTCTTCTGGCAAATCTACAACCAGGCCTGATGGCATTGCTCGGCCAAGAGTTATCTGTAGAGTAGAAATAATAATAATTAAATAATAACAAATAATGAAAGAACAAAACTAAACAAATAATAAACCAAATTAAATATTTATATTTGTTTAATGCTTTGTTTTATTTATTTATCATAAATCTACACAAACATTGCAGATTTATAACTAATGCGTTTACTAAGTGCTAATATAAATCACTATATGTGTAACCGTTAAGTGAATAATAAAAATAATATTTAAGTGAATATAATACTAAGTTGTGTGTAATGGTTACCAAGACATATACTCAAATTTACCTGTTGTGATTGCTTCGAAGGATTGTACACCTCCAAATTCCTTTCACATGAAGATCCAATGAGAACATTGTCGAAAACAACTTGAGGAGGGCGGGTAAATGGTGCCAGGATAAGACGAGGGCATTCCTCTTTGGGCGACTCCGCCTTTACGACCTCTACCCTACGAGCCCTTCTAATATGTTCAGGAGTGTTATCGATCTAAAAGAATGCATTAACATTAGTCTAATATAATTTAAATGTTGTATTTACAATCAATAAGTCCTAAAGCAAAAACATACCTCGAAATACATTTCTATACTAATTTGTCTCCACTTCACTTATTAACTTATATACATGACTAAAATAATGTTCTGAATTCACTTTTAACCAACGAAATTCGAAATCACAAAACGTTTTAACTTCAAGTACAATAGACTGCGATTGACCGATCTTCAAATTTAAAAATTCAAAAGTTTCAAACTCAAACTACATTAACCGTTAATAGTGTCAACTCACAGACTGAAATAATAATAGGTGTTATCAACTGTTTAAAAATGTACTCTTTCGTCTTTGGTCAATTGTCACGTTGCAAAAAGTATGATATACCATAGGGTATTTTATAATAGATGTGGAAAATATATAAATGAGAAAAGTTAAACTATAAGTAGTTTAAAAATATTTATTTATGTTAGTTAGTAATCTGATAGTGTAAATATAAATGATAAAATAAATTAGAATAACACAAAGTTTGAGTTTATTTCTAATCTGTATCTGTGACAAAAAAGTTGACGATGGATGTATCCATATTTCTACCCAGTCTGTGGATGTGTCTACCATCAATGTCATTACAAAATTAACTTCTAATATGACAAATGTCAATACTGTCATTTTACGCTGCTGATTTTTCACTGTGGTTCGTTTCGTGGTTCGTGCATTTTGCTCTGTTCGCCGTTCTCAACATCTGTGATCTTTAACTGTTCGTAGTGGGTATTTTCCCGTAACTGCAACTTCTCTAATCGCCCGCACTGCAGGTTTCATATCGTAATCTTGATTAGGTTTCATTAATAGAAGCTATGGCCGATTCTTCAGCGAACGACAACACTACTTGCGTAGTTTGTTTCAAGAACGTGTTGTATTTCTCTATTGGAGAATGTGACCACCCTGTATGCTTCGAGTGTTCCACTCGTATGCGAGTGCTGTGTCTGCAAAATGAATGTCCGATATGCCGGAAGGACCTTTCAAGGGTGAGTTTCACCTTCTAGAGATTTCATTTCTAAGGTTCATTTTCTATTGCTCTCTTACAACAATTTACACTCATTTTTTTAAAGGAGGAAAGTGCTACTATCTCCTTAATAATATGAACAATAAAAATAGTTCTATTTATCCAAAAAATAGCATAATCTCAAAAATTGGAGTATCTACAATGTTTCCAATTATTTAACTACTTATTATGGGAAAAAATGAGAATTTGAATGTATATTTTCTGTCCTTATGTAAACCTGTAATCTTCAAATTCAATCCACTTTCTATGTATGGATATAATTAATTAGCTAATATAATTTTCATGTACAAATATTGTGCAATCATTAGATGTCTAAATGATAATTTTAAATCTTTAATTTACTGTTCTGACTTCAGTTTACTATTTTACTCATAGTAGTCTATGGTAAATAAATACTTGCTGACAAAATACATTGTAAAATGTTTATGATTTGAATGTTTTATTACAATTTGCAAAATGTATATAGAATTAGGAATTTTATTTAATGTTGCAGTATTTATGGGAATATTTTTAATAATATATGTTTAAGGTGAATAATTTACAGACTAAGGAATATTTGTTGTACCCTAGGATACATTTTTATGAATTGTGAATCATACTTCACTTAATTTTTTATTATATTTCTGTTTTTTTTTAACAAACCAGTTTCTGAAGCTATATTGATGTTTATACAATAACAATAATAAATACATAAAATGTTTTAAACTTATGACTGGTTGTTGGGTACTAAGAAGATTTTTTAAATTTCTACATAATTAAATGTATTGTGATACTCTTAATTTTTTGATATCTAAGATAATCTTGGCAGTATATTTTATACTAAAATTCTTAATAAAAAATAATGTGAAATAATATCAGATTATATATTTGGGTTTAGTTTAAAATTGAATAAGTCAGAACACTAACTTTCTACGTTTGCTGCTGCTATGAACATATGTAAACTTATTGCTAATTCCTAATGATTTCAACAGTTTTTTTATCATCAACAGGTCGTCTTTACGGATTCAGTTCAGCCATACAAAGACCTCCGTAACAAGGTTTTTACAGATAGACTCTTTGAGAGGCAGTTTAAGATTGGATTTTGTAGTGAAGAGATCAGAAATGCTTATGAAAAACTTCTTGAAAACCGGTGCAAGACTTGTGACAAAATCCAACCATTCCGAACATTCACTATGCTTAGTGACCATATGCGGAAGGTCCATGAACGCTATTTTTGTGACCTCTGTGTGAAACATTTGAAGGTATGTACAGAAAACAAGAAATTACCCTTCAAAAAGCTTTTTGTAAACTACTATCAGCATTGCAGTGTTACCTCAGATCACCAACACTGTTCTGACCAAAAAGAAAGCAGGCTATCTACATAATCCTTGTTATGTATCAAAACTTGTATAAAAAGTTTACAATGATTTGAAAAGGAGGCTGCCAGCCATTAAACACCCTACACCCAAATACAATTGAAATAAATCATCATATTCAGCCTCCTTCTTTTCCCAATTTGGCCTTTGCCCAATTATATTATGAAAAACTAAACCTTCACTAGAGATCTTTAAAGTGTGAGCATATGAATGCCAGACTGTTGTCATAGTATGAAATATGTTTCTCTGTGTAAAGACACCAACAGAGATAGCGTGATTTGGTGAATTGGCTTATACATAGTTTGAATTATGTTAGCTATCTAAGTCCCACTATTCATGGGCTCCTGCCTTATTTGTACATATCTCAGTCAGTGAAATAAACAGAATTTCCATTGTTATAATTGCCAAAAGTATTTTGTAGTTAAATACTAATTAGTGTTATCTCTTAAAAAACAAATAGTTATTAAGACATTACATCATTATGAATAAAGTCATCACTATTTACTTTTTATTTGATGAATTTTTAATTAACATATTAATTTGTCTTAATTAATGTTTTTTTTTTTTAAACTAGATATCTTATTACATTTTACATTTTTATGAGGTAATTGATTGAGTTGGTATGCTATTGATTTTATTATTTTTCTTTTGATATTTGAAATTATATCTAAAGTAATATATCTCATACAAATCCCATACTATTGAAACAATTTTTATTATGTATCAGGTTTAGTTTAGATTTGTAAACTAATAGTTATTTTAGCCATCTTGGTTGGCTTAAAATATTATCTCATATCCAATGCTGGCATACTAGATTGTTGTAACAGAAGCCGTTCACTTTGTGGTAAGGTTCACAACATTGGGATTATATTATTGATATTATTACCAATTGATTAATATAATTATTTGTAGCTCATGAAGCCCTTTTTGGTAGCTATCACCCTCTCGCTTGAGGCAGATACCAAAACATTCATCATGTTCTTGCTAAGGGCTTGGAAGCCAGTTCTTTCTTGTTATCTTTCTTGGCGGGCAATACATTGGTGTTGTCTTTAGTGTCGTTGATTTTATGGAAAGCGGTAGTACTTCTCGCCAAATGGATCGTCAGCTTGTTTGTTGGCTTAAATAAAAAAATGGTATGATTAATTTTTTTGCTTATGTGATCACAGCCTTGTATGCTGTCGTAGTTTGGCTAGTACAGACTATAGACAAGGGTGTTAATATAAGACAAATATGGAAAGTTATTTTTTTATAATTATAGATCTTCACCAGCGAACGGAAGTGCTACACGAGGCAAGAGCTCGGCCATCATCGACGAAAAGGCGACCTCGATGACACGTCTCACAGGTAATATTAAAGTTAATGTTGTGAGGGAGAATGCTGTAATAGAAAGTAAACCAGGGTGCTGTCTTTTGTTACAAATGATAAGATTTGTGGACCAAAGAAAATTATAATATAACTTTAAATTTAGTAACAAGAAAATTATATTTATTACTAGTATAAATAGTTATTATTTTTGGTAAATAACTCAGTATTATTATATTTAAAACTCTGCTGAAGGCACGGCTGAGGGTTAAATTTTCTGTTTCGTACATAACTAGAATTATGTTTAAATTTCGAAGGAAAATACTCGTGCTAGACTGGCATATTGAATGAGGTAATATTCCTCATACTACGTCACGTATGACGACGACAGGTATGTGCATAAGTTAATACCACTTGTAATATTACTTGCAAAACTAAATAAATAATGTGAATGATTGAGATTGAAAAAGTTGTTATATTTTAATTAATTTAAAATGGTTATGGTGGATTATGTCACAACAGGGAAACTATTTCAATTATTATTTTAACCATGTAACGTAAATGTATTACAAGAGAGACATTTAATCACTACCTAATTTGAGGTTTTAGAAATCGTCCTTCAAGGCTAAAAAACTTTTATAGCAATGAGGCTGAAAATCCACGGTAATAAATCAACCAATAGGACTGCTTAATTTTTTCAGTGTCGTGTATTGATATATTCCGATAGAATCTCAGCATAACTTACACTTTCGTCAAACCCTTCTAAGCATGAGAGTACATACATTTTGCTACTCATACATCGTTGATCTATTGGCATCAAATGTTTATCATTATAATATTAACTTAAGGCAGTGTTCATAAACAGAGGCCACCCGCTATGCGAGTTTTGCGAAGAGCGGTTTATGGACGCCGACGAGTTGTATCGCCACTTGCGTAAGGAGCACCTGTACTGCCATCTGTGCGACGCCGACGGTCGCAACCTGTACTACGCGACGCATTCTGCGCTTGCGCATCACTTCCGTACCGACCACTACCTCTGCGAGGAGGGCGAGTGCGCCGGGCAGCATCTCACAGCTGTGTTCAGAAGCGAGATCGATCTGAAAGGTAGGTGACTTTATATCGATTACAAGTTTACGATAATCAGGCCTAACATACATGAAAGTGAGCGGTCTAGAATGAAACATGAACTATTTTAGTACTGTTCATTGGTATAAAGCAAGTTATCTAGAATCACCACAATATTACCATCTTACCGACAATATATCGGAGAAGTCTCATTGCGTGTAAACAAAGTGGATAGACTGTACGGAAAAACAAACCTTTGAACTTTGTCTAGGACCACTGTTAAGCTATTTAAGACACAAATTATGTTCCCATTCAAATACCGACATGATATCTGGGTAGATGAACGCTTAGAATTGACAAATTTATGCAGTCATAGTCCCGCACTAGGGTTTCCTG
>DWPA01000834.1:0-21578 GCA_018251375.1 Calpodes ethlius
CCATAATTGTCCCACTGCTGGGCTCGGGTCTCCTCTCACAAGGTGAGGGGTATAGGCCATAGTCTACCACGCTGGCCTAGTGCGGATTGGTAGACTAATCCTCGAATCGACTGTGTAGATGAAGTTTATATAAAAATATTTCATTTAAATTGCACAGTTTAAGTCATTGATATTGATTAAATCTACGTAATATTGTACGAACATTTTCGAGTTTAGCTGCGATTGTCGGTTTAATATCGGATACGATTAACCAGTTAATATTTTTAACACTGTTTATAATTTCTGACCAAAAATGTAATATACTGGTGTAATAGACGTACACCGATCAATGCTTCAGTAAAAAAAAGTAATAAAATAAAACAGCTACTTTTTCACAACAGAGCCCTATGATTAAATATTCTTCCATCTCTTTTTAACACATAGGTTTTGTCGGAAAGGTATTGATAGATGTCGCACAGTGTTCATTGATTATGCAAGTATATATATTATGATGGGCGCTCTTATGATCTGCTGTGCCAGTGTCGTTGTCTTTATTGTGATTATTTCTTCGCAGCCAATTAAGAGGTCCTGAGGACGTCTATGATTGTCTTTCACTTGCGTTTCCGAGCCCTAGGGCATTGACAGTGGTATTATACGATGATCTACCAATGATCAATTTTAGGTTACTAACGCAAACAGGTTGCTATTAAATGTCTACTACTAGATATTGTTTAAAAAAAAACGCTTTATTTATATATTTATTGTTGCTGCTCATATCATTGTCTTTGGTAAACATTGTTAAAAAAATAATCAGGTTAAAAGATTATGGGAGGTTTCATCAGACAATAATAATGTAAAATCAATTATACGTTTGAATATATAATATCATACATATAACTAAAAGTGTATACATTTTTATATAATTACTTATATCAGTAACTTTGTAATATAACAGGGGTGGCCAGCTACTTGATAGTCTGAGTAATTTTTCAAAATGTTTAATATTTTGCGAGCCGTAATTTATTTGACATTTATTTGTCATGACAACATTGCACTTAGTCTTGCATATTTGGTGGCAGTAATTTAAAAAACATTTTGAAACACATACAGAACGATATTTTATTAAATAATAACATAAAAATAAAAAGAGGTATCTGTAACATTTATCGAAAACCACAAATAATCCTAAACCCCGTATGTTACTCACGACCCAGTTTTCGCCCCCTTTAATGTAATATTGTAGGTAGTAAAGAAACCTTACTGACTTTTTAAGTTATTGAATTGATTTAGACGATGTTTATCATATGACTTTTGTATTACGTATATGAAACTTCGCAAGCATGGTTTTCTAGCGCGCACTATAGCCTGCCCAGGATACACCGAGGTGAAGAATGTTGCCATAACTTTGTCTCACTCTTATAAGGTTCCCTTAACTTTTTTGCGCTGCTGAATTATTCATAACTTATTGAGTTATCATGTAGTATTGATAATACGAGGTGCTAAGCTTCTTTGGCTGTTGGTAACATGAAAATATAACAGATGTTATTAGTGCAAAATTATCTGTTTTATTTTTGGTTCTCTATTAGCAAAATAAGTTGCAATGTAACAATAATTAAAATTCCAACTACTTGTTACGCAGCAATCTTATAAATGTACCACCAGATTATATAATTATTTAAGCTTAATTGTATACAGAGAATCGTGTAAACAATTGTTAAATAATTAAAGTTAGATACTAAATGATAACAGATTTATTTGTGTACAAATCCTTTTTAATAACTACAGATCATTTGAATAGATTAAAAAAATTATAATGTTATTTTTTTACCGATATGTCAAAAGTTGAAATACGTTTTCTCTCGCTATATATAAATTCTCATAAAACCTTATAATAGTGAGTCAGTGTATGGCTAAAAATATACGTTAATAATATTAATTTTATTCACACTGATAATGATGAATGATGTGATAGTATTGATTCATTGTATATAAAAATCATGTCTCTTTTTATGAAATATTTGTTTATAGAAGCGTCGTTGAAAATATTTGTTTACTTCCAGTTAATTAACTTAGCCTAATACTTTATTTAACTTAGCCTCAATAAAAAATGAATGATCTTCCATATCTCTTGTTTGGATCACAGGGTTTGGTTTGTGTATAGAATGATTCTATTGTGTTATAACATTGTTTTAGTTGAATAAAACCTTCAATATGTGATAATATAACTTAATATATAATAATTGTTAATCTTCCAATTAAAAATATTCGCAATCATCGAAGTAGAAGACTGACACGCCGGTAAGTTTAAAGTTCAATGAAACGTTAGTGTTGTGGACGTCATGGTTAATAATAAACTGAAAATCGTTTTAAATTCTTTATTTAAATTATATTATATAAATATGTACAATGTTCTCTGTTTTGGACACTGACTGGACCCTATTTGTTTGTCACCTCATATTATCGTAAACGTGATGTGTATGTCAAGAATAGTTTTATAAGTTCTCAATTACCTTGTATACTAAGCTTAAACAATGTGTATATAGTTGTTGTAATACTAACAATTTTATTGTTTTAATTTTTATTACTTTACTATCATTACTTAAATCAATTGTATTTGTATTATATGTAGCCAATAAATTTATATGACAAATTATTTGTTGTTTTACTTATGTTATTGGAGCTAGTGCGTAGAAAATTTAGAGTCAATATTTTGTTCTCAAAACATTCAACGTTCTTACTATATACAAATTTATTAATAAACTTTAGCTTTTCAAACTAAGTACTTACTTGAATTTGTGACATTTGGCATAAAAATGTAATATATAAAATACTAATTGTATTCAGTATACCTACATATTTAAAAATAAATCTAGAATTATTTGGTACCGAAGTTAACTATCACATTTTTATTAAGATTACATTAACCTACTTAAATATCTATAAACCTTTCATTTATACAAAATAATCAACTGGTATAAAATAATGGAATAAATTGTCTTTTTGTTGGAGACAATTTGTCGTATTCACGTTTGGCCATTGGTCCATTCGCCCTCCATTCGCCACACGGAGAACGCGTAACTTAGTTTGTCTTGTGCGAGGTACTTGCCGTGGTCACTGCCCGCGTCGCTGCCCCCATCACTGCTGGGCGCAGACTCCCCGTTCGAGAGGATCTGGTACAGAAACTCTATGTACTGAGTGGCCAGCTGCAAAGTCTGTATCTTGGAAAGTTTATCGCTCGGCAGCGATGGAATGATCTGACGTAGGCTCGCAAATGCTTCGTTCAAGCTTTGCGTTCGCTGTCGTTCCCGCACATTGGCCATCACCCGTTGAATTTGCATCTCCTCGAATGACTGGGTTTTCTTTCGTGACGATTTCGACGCTCGCTTTCTAGATCTCCTCTGTTCCTCGTTTTCGTCGCTGCGCTCCTCTGTCGAGGACCGGTACATTTCTGCCGTTTGCATTTCATTACCTTCGTAGAAGGTCTCGACCCTGTCCTGCGAACTCGAGTCGTCGAAGTAAAAGGCTCGCGGGAACTGCTTCTGTCGCTGGTCAGGGATGTACATTTGGTCGTAAGGCGGGTACTGGGGTTGCTGATACATTCGATCGTCATTCTCGAACATCGCGTTGACGGGCCACGGGGCGTTTGCGGCGATCTGCGGCGGCCGCTCCGAGTTGCTGAGGTCCATGAGACGTGTGGGAGAGTTGGGCGGGAAAACCTGCATCTCGGCACTATCGCGTTTCACTTCCACTGGCGCGTACCCGTAGTAATGCTCGTCCTCGTCGGGACATTCGGGGTCCTCGCGTTTAATGAGTACTCTGTTTTCGTAACTCATAGTTCGAAAACCAACGGTGGGTGAACAGAATACCGCGTTATCGTGCAACATGTGCGCGGGGTGAGCGCGTGCGCCTGCTGCAGTGGACCGACTGACGAACGGAGTCCTGCGACACCCGCCCCTACCCGTCCCTTCATTGACAAGATACAAAAAATAACCATTTCCACCGCGCGCCGGCTCCGTCGCGCCTCCCGCCGGCGCCGCCTCCCACTGACATCGGTCGACTTGAATGTGCAGGACAGAGACGGCATGATGATGTCGTGCTGATCGTCTTCTGTTTATCTTGTCCATCATATAATTGTTTGTAGCTATATACAAGGATAAGGATATGGTCGCCATGGCCGATTTGCATGGCCTCTCTTGAGACCGTGTCGCGTAAACTCGAATCCTTTGTATCAATTCACTATAAAACATTTTATTTATACTATCTAAAGCCTCTTGAAATTCGATAGTGTAGCAGTAACAAGTAAATGGTGCATTAATAATTCCATGGTTCCAATAAGAAAAACAATAAAAATTAAAGCCAAAAATATCTCGTGACCTAGGCAATACTTTCGGCGCCACCCTTCCTTGTAAGTTTTTGTCACCGCGCCGCGCCGTTCTGCTAGGCGGCTCACGGCTGTTTAAAAATATCCTTGACGCAATTGGACCCCGGATCCCACGGCCAGACCCGGCCAGATCATGCCTTACTCGAACAATATAAATATTTAATTTATTTATCTAGCACTCCTTCATAACGGCCGCCATAACGGGTAGTCTGGACAATGTAACTAATTTAACCGACGACTTGTGTTTATACTTTATTGTGTTTATCATATTGCCGTAAGAAAATCGTTGATACCCGCTCGTATTGTGATTTGTTAAACTTGGCTATTGAATGATGATATTTCTTTATAGTCTGGATAAAATCACTTTCAAACAGTTAAGGAGGAATCTTTTTGAAATAAAGTTCATTTTTGCTGTTATCAATTAAGTTTAAATAATGTCAGAAAGGTTACAAATTATTTAGTTTTATGTACATTGCGTCAATTAGGTTAACTTCATAATGGTATGAGGTTATTTTTGTTATTTATTATGCTGACATTTTGTATCTTTGTTAGGATAAGCTAGGTTAGGATAAAGTTTACATATCTATAAACTATCCTACGTACGGTACCTATAAGACGAAAGTCGAGTATTTATTGCAAAGTTTTATGTACCTATGTCAAACTTTTGATATTGGATATGCAAAACAACATAAGCACACCCTAGGACCTATTTTAAAATCCAAAACGGTTACAAAAATCCCGCTTTTTCTACTTTGAATGATCTTTCTGATCCTGATACATTATTAGACATAACATTTTTGAGTAGAAAGTTTAGTACATTTCGATGCCTCCGACGATTACTGACTTTTTATGCTATCCATGTATTTTGGAATCTACAACTTGTAATACATATATGCAATTTAGCCCTAATGTATTTTATTATTATTTTTGCAGTTACGATTCAGGTTGATGTTTTTGGAAACGTTTTTTTTCTACAGAATTATTCGAAAAATGTGTTTTTCCTTTTTTCCCGAAAACTTTTGATTTCACAGTTAGTGCTTTATTGTTCGGGGGCATCGATTTATACATACAATGAATACTTACCTTAGCACCTTCATCTAGCTTCTTCATTTTCCACAAAATTGTATGGAAATCGACATGGAAGCTATGAGATTCAAACGATTTAAAAAGTTATGGTGATGATATATTCTGTCTTTTCGAAATACTTAATTGTTAATCATACGAGTATAAATAATCCTAGTAATAATATTAATGTGAAAGTTTCTTGAGATGTTTGTATGTTTATATGTCCATCACGCGCTAACCGTTGTAGGAATTAAGAAAAAAAAATCCCTATAAATAGACACACATGCCCATAATTGGGAGTTAGAATAGATTTTATTCCGGTTGTTTAATTCCCTCGTATAATCGACGTTTACGACTAAATCTGACGTCATCGGTTTCATGTGAAGGAAATTCACATTCTCACATAAAGTACTTGCGCAGATCAGATCCTGGATTATTACATCATCCTGGAAAAAAGTTTCCATGGGATGAATCTAATTATAAGTACATATGTGGAATTTCGTTTTTTTGAAACACCAATCAAATTGTATAGCCTCGGGCCTGTTTGAAGGTAAAACGTGGATTATTATTGTACAAGATAGGTAAGAGCATAGTACATACCTACCTACCAAATTTCATACTAGGGTTCGATAGCTGGCGGTTGGTACAGAAGTATCTACTTATTATATCTTTTTAATAATACTTCTTAGAATCTCCACTTAAAATCTTCCGAAAAGGGCGGGAACTCGGTGACGCTTGGACAAAAAGTTGATTTGAGGACGGAAATATAAAAACTGCATGGTGCACCATCACTACAAAAAATCTACTCTCGAATGCCTCTTTTATTTATTTCTAATAAGTAGTTGTACGTTTAATTATAATAATATTCCTACATTTCAGCAAATACAGGCTCAAAAATCATTCTCGTTGTTAGTTTAAATAAATAAATAGTTTAATAAATAGAAAGAATGAAGTAGATCTTTCTATTTTTAAGTATCACCTTATAGTAACGTTTGTGAATACGAGCGTAAGATTACAATATAAATCATGACAGGAGAAGAAATAGCAAAAAACTCCGAAGGTTTTTTCTACTTAAAGTAACAGAGAAAACTATTAAGTAAATTAATTATGGTTTTATAAGATACGTACGAATACAACACTAAATATTAGGTGCAGTTCAACTATCTTGGGAATATATTTTAAGAATAATTATTACCAACCGAGGCGGTGATGTTCCTGATGGCGTTAATAATAGAATCAACATTCATTTCATGTTCATAACTGGTACAACATTTTTACCGCGCGTCCATTCTAAATTAACCGACTGTTAATATGTTTACATACCTATTGAAAGATTTTAAGACGCAAAACTATTGTTATAATTTAAAATTTCTACTAATGTTTATTTCATTGAGTGCTAAATATAAAATTCTCCAATATCTTTTCATAAATTGCTTCCGTAATTTCATAATTGTTTCAGTCACAAATTTTGATATTAATTTTATATATTACCTATATATTTACCGTCTTTCGATTCAGGATCGATTTGAAAAATATTGAGCCATAAAGTGCTAATTTTGTTTAGAATAATGTGCTCATCCTGCATAGTGTTTGATAAATAAAGTCTCATAGAAGTAGCATATATTATAATGAATTTTAAAGGAAAACTTTCATGGCTACTTAGAGTTTTAAAGTTAAAGAATTGTAAGAAAGTTGCAAGTTGAATAGTTGATCAACTTGCAACCCTGCATTGCGCTTGGTCCGATACGCACTTGATTTTTGTTTAACTACAGATTTTTTTTAAATCATGTCCATTTTAGAAATAGTTTATCAACTGCTGTTATAGGAAAATATAGCGAAGAAACTTATATCCTTGATAAATGACAATCGTGTCCTGTTTCATGGCCCTCACATGAGATGCTTTTTTTACAGGAGATCTAACGTCACCTGTTTTATGTCATAACCCGACAAATGAACATCAATAAAATCAAAGGAATCAATGACGCATTGACTGTCAAGAACGAAGCGGAGATGCCGCTCTTTGCCTTCTGCCAATAGAACTCAACCACCGAATATCTGGTTGGTATAGAGTTTACGGGAATGTCCTCACATCAGTGCCTCGTCAGTTATTTATTAGGGTTCTTTTTACATATAATTATATCTGTGCGCGTCCATACCAGAAAAGGCCCCTAGTCTTTTAGTATGAGTGAGTACCAACCTAACACTTCATAATTGAAAAAAAGAACAAAATTGATTGAATCATGTAGATAATTATAAATATCTACATCATCAATCATCGTTTTTCGAGAGGAGAAAGGCACACTGGTCCTCATATAAATAAAATTAATATTTCGTATTCGTATTAATGCATCGAAAAATACGTTTTTATTTATCCTGACCCACTTATGCCAAATTACTGTTTTCTATAGTTTTTTAAATTGTTACTGCAACGACGTCAAAAATGATTCAAATTATTACTTATTATTTTTATGTACCTACATAAATTTACAGACATGGTTTCATTTGTTTTATAATAGTAAGTACGTATGTATGGATTCTAAGCACCTACTTAACAAGTATTAGTAGGTACATGTTATGTATGTATAAAGGCTTTTAAAGTTTTTGTAAAACTGATAACAGCTTTCATCTGGTTAAGAGTTAAGTATGATCTTGTACTAATGGGGGTAAAGATAATACATAGTCATCCCCTTGTCCGACGCGCGGTACAGATGTTTTAAGAGATTAACGCCTTGCTAGGTTTATTTTGTTAAGAGTTTTACGACAGTATGGTTTATTTTCAAACTTTCCGAGTTTGCGGTTGAAAGTGACACCTGGTTTAGATAACAAGATGAGACAACACGCTTGAATACAATTTATGAGCTCAGAACAATAATACGCAACTTTTTTGTCACACTTTGATTTTATTGGATTAAATTTCAATTGTAAGATTATAGCATTCGTGATTTTCATTATATATTAACAGGCCCTTGCCTAATAGAGCTACCGTAGACGACGGACACCCAGAGTAGGTGCTGTTCTAGAATAATTGATCATAGGGTATGAATAAGCTGTCACAACATCTAAGCTTTGTAGACTATAAAGTTGTTGAGGAGTATCAACATCAATCTCCTTCAATGTCCTAATGAGTTACGTGAGGTAGTTCGTACTCGGTACTTTTAGTATCACGTTTTCGTTATGCCCTAATATGCACAGATTAATCAATCAGTTAAAATATACTTGAAGCGGTCGCCAAAGTAATGCAGGCGCGTGGCGCGGCGAAGTTATGTGACGTCTTAATTCCTATCTAGTATGCATTTTACCATATAAGTAACAAGATACCGATCTGTTTTAAAAGTACTATTATAAGTGAGAGAGAGCAATATGCATCATGAATTATTGGTTTTCTGTGCCGGCAAATAGTCTAAAGTGTAATTTCGAAATCCAGTCAATCGTTTGATAATTTTGCGATAACATTGCTCTTAGACTTACCAAATTCTATTCGTAAAAAGTATTTTTCGATATAAGCTAAAATAAAGTATCTTCAGCATTCCAAAAATCTAAAACTAAAACTATTACTAGATTAAGGAATGGATAAAATAAAAAATATTTGTTATCCAATTAAGAGTTAAAGAAAATCTCTATAATCAATTGAATATAGTAGATATGATATCACACATGCGTTTTTGAACATTACTAATAAAGTAGGTAGGTATGTAAATGGGAAATGTAGTACAATCGTCGACCAAAATAAGTACTCACCTTCGGAAAGTTCTAATTTTAATTGAAGTTTATGTCCCGATTAGACATGGGGATGTCTAATCCATTCAATATTTAATACTTTTATAGCTTTTTTTAAACACACAACTTTATATCTCAATTATCTACTTTTGTAAAATAAATATACCCTAGGGGTGTGTAGCACAGCAATTACTTTAATTTAAATGACATAACTATTAAAACAGTGATCGAAATTCGATGATAAAATTTATAAAATTTTTGAGATAAATAGCTATATGGATTCGCATGTTTCAAGCATTTTTCTACTTATATACATACGGATGTACAATTAACGGTAATTGTATAGCCATTTTGATATTTTTTTATATAGCCATTTACCATGCATAATTATTTAATTTAATTCATTATCTATTATTACCTATTAAGTACCTATTTATTGGGAATAATGGATTAAAAAAAAACAATTTTCTTTGGTAACACCTAATAATAGCTACCAATCGAAAAAGTTTGGTTGAGAAGCAGACGCGAAAAGGGAATATAGGTACCTACTCCATACAAACTAGATATGAAGTTGTAAGGTTTGGGTGAATTCTTCAGCAAGGAAGTAACGTAATTAGTTACCGCCATTAAGCGGGACCTAAGGGTTATTCAAACAATGCGGAGAAAACACATACTTTCCCACGCGGACACCACATCTGCGCTCCGTATGCCAAAAATAACGCTTGGCCATGATGACCATTGTTCCTTCTGGATAATAAAAACGGAGATTAGGTTCTAAACGGCAATATCGTAATAAATAATAAAGCGCCTTGGAAATATTCAGTGCCATAAAACATCTGCGAAGACCTCCACAGCTGCGCTTAGAGGAAAATACGTCACACGTGTGCCAAATCCATAGTCAAGGCAGTCACTACCTGTTGGAGTGATAACGAATCTATTGTTCTTGTACTGTTTAATTCATTAATACACATTTTATCAACATTTGCGCACAGGTGTGCTAAAAGCTTTAAATTGAGAAGTTTAAAGAATTAAAAAGAAACATGTTTGGACTTGTTTTGCGCGAATGTCGGATAATTGTTTTCCGAGAATTCTAAGAAGCCGTATCGGTTTAAAATAACGCAGGTGCTACGGATTCTATAGTAGGTATTATTTAAGTTCGTATATTGTATTTAACTGACTTACAATAGCGTATTTAGAGAAATATGGTCTCCAAAAATATTAACTTTCATTATTAAATAATAAATTAGGTAATGTTTTTATTTCATACATTAGGTTAAGATTTTCTGCAGTCAGGTTTTTTTTATAATTCGATTCGATTACTAGTTTTGCAAAAATACATGGAGACTACATACACAATACATTTATATACTTGAAAATAGGGTTTACTCTTTATAAGTGAATGAATGCTTAAAAAATATACCCAATATAGATTATTTGGAATTTGTTTTGGAAAAATTATTCTCTATAGGAATTAAGCAAGGTGTGCCCACCTAAAAATCCAATATGTCAGCGGAATTTAATATACCGTTAACAACTACTCCTACACTAATAGTAGTACACTAGTACTCCTACTATAAGTACAAAAATTGTACATTTGAATTTTAATATTATGTTCATATTCTTTTATTACTTTGTTTGTTCGAGTAAATTACCTACATCCCAGTTGAAGAACAGTCTTCTTTAATAATATTTTCATGTACCTACCTATATTTATTTTATTTCTTAACGGTATTTCTTTCATCTTTGTTTCTCCAGAATTAATGGAAATATATATCGATAAGTATACCATAATCTGTGCTCGATTTCAGAAGTAAAATTAGTCTGTTGGTAGTTATTATTAACCTGTAATATCGTTATCAACTAGGCTAAAACAAATAAGAATATTTTTGGAAATATTTACTGGTTACAATATTATTCGATGAAGAATGCGTGTAAAATTAAAAAAATCTAAACAGTTGAATGAATCTCACGGACTGCACTATAGATACGCTTTTCAGGGTACACCTCCAGCGAGTGCACAGATGCGTCCCATGTGTGCCGCTCTCTCCGCCTTCGCCGCCATCGCCCGCCATCGCCCGCCTACATACCCCATGGCGCTGTAATACCATGGATGGTTTCATATATTACTCTGTAATAAACTTTTTTAATTGTATTGGACTTTATTTCATTTATTTTCGTGTTTTATACAGATACCTAAATGAAACTGCATGTATTAGAAAATTGGTATGAAGAGCAGCGCAGACATCTATGTAAAAGCAATAAAGCTGCTGATTTGAGCTGGATTCTAAAATATCATTATTTCGCTATCGTTACCAGATTGGGAAATTCCAATCGGATCACGACTAACAAATGTTAGAGATCCATTTTAATAAGATTAATAATAATTGACTGAAACACACCTTTATAGTGTATGGACGGCTTGAATGAATCTTAAGTATTTTAAAGAAAAAGACACTGTCCAGGTCAATAAACGTCATTCAGAGTCCAAAGTTTTATTCTGTAATGAATTAGCTAAGTAATTTAACACGCGAATGTGTCAAGCGTAAGTTAAACATTCGAGATGTTGATTATTAAGATTTTAGGAAGCAACGCGTGCCTCCTCAGTTTTCTCGGTGTATAAAAGTAAATACGTCCTTTATTTCACACTATTTACTTACACGTTTTTATTGGATTGTAAATATATCCAAATAGTGATAATAAAAGTGACTGATTTTCTTCTTTGTTGCTTCTTCTATTTACATAAAACAAGCATTCCTTGAATATGGCCCTTGGTACTAATCACACTCTTTATACTTTTCCTGAAATTTTGCGTGTTTGGACGAAAAATGCTTAATTAAGTATTTCATGCGATAATAAGTCCACTGAAATTGATGATGATCTTATAAAATGTGTCCTAATGAGGAATGATACATGGTCACCCTAAAGTCACCCCGCGCTGTCCGGTGTTCACACGAATTGTTTGTTTCAACACGGTTTCAACGCAACCCGACCATCGCTACCTACTTGGAGCCTAGCCAACTAATTACACCGCGGGATAATATAACATACCAGCTATTTAACTAACTGCCGTGCCGTAGCAACCGCGGAATAGGTTATAACTAGGTGCTAGATTTAATTTAATTATTGTTAAACTAAGTTTAGCTAGTTGAATTCGGCTAGATAGCCAGTTCCTCCTTTTTTATTATTTCTTGAACAGCAACGCATTTAATGTACATTTGGATTTCCATGGGTGAGGATGGCCATTTACTATTGAATGGCCCATTGGCTATTTACTATAACAATGGTTTTGGTTTCGTGGTATGTGCATATATAAATATTGTACATGTATAGTTCAGAAATATTGATAGTACTTAGTAAATAGTGATAAACTATTCATCTGAGTTACGTTGAGAGTCTATCAAAGATACGATAGGTAGCAAAGCAGCGTGCGAGAGAAAAAAAACACCCTATAGATTACCATAGGATGGATTTAGTTAAGGACCTCGGTTATAGTACTATTAAATAATAAAGATCGACACAAAATATTAATAAAGCTAGTAAACTAGTGGCACTATACGTGGTGTCATTATTAGTGCAATATAAGTAATAGAACCCGCACCTATACATCAGTGCCTTACGTAATGCACAATGTAAATTTGTAGTGCATGTGCACTAAAAACAAATTAACATTTATTTTTTCTTTAAGTTGAAAATCTGGATTCTGACGCAAGCTGCGTTACAATATTTATTAAAAGTTATTGCATCTTCTTAATGGGTTATGTAATATTACGAATAAATTGTCAAACAAATTATAAACGATTGCCCATTATCACACTTTCTCTTGATCAGTAGTAGGGTTCGACCTCAATTAGGTGGGGAAGATACATTTTACCAGGATCTCTGCGACCGCCACAGCAGCACTATCATTAGATTGCTGCTGGACTGAATCAAACCATATTCAGGTATGTCAATAATACCCCTTCACGACGAGTAACTATTTAAGCATGTTCTTAGGCTTTAAAGCGATGTATAAATGCACAGAGCGCGGGTCTTCTGGATCGCGAGATCATAGGCTTTGGCCTACGTTGCCCACATCTTACACCACCAATGCGCTCTATAATTTAGTTACTTGTCGTTTCTTAGCGAGAATTACACTTATCATACAACATATTAAAAAAAGAAAGAAATCGCCGAAGTTATTTATTTTTTAGTGGCTTTGACAGGTGGAAAATGTGCAGATCTGCTTTTATGTTAATGTATTTATAACGCGTTCTATGTCGTGGAATCACAAATATTAGTTTCTGAATATTGTAACTGAAAGAAAGGAATTATTAAAACATTTTAGTTATTCATTCATTGTCTGTTTAATCTTTACGAGTTAGTGAAGTCACTATAGCTACACTGTTTGAGTAATGGGTTTAAATCGTTAGTTGTCGCATTTACGACGCACCGCGGCCATTCTCCGTAGCAGATGTACAGACAGTTCGCTAATTCTGGGTTATGTACGCGCTCGTTTCCTGTATTGATTCCTTGCGTTTGTCATCCCGTAGGAAACTACCGCCCGATGATTGAAATAGACTAAACGGTGGCGTTGTAGCTTCGGAATTTATTCGTTTTGTTATTACAGACTCATTGATGATTCGCTATAATTAAATTTGAAATGAGAATCGTATGTGAGTATATTGTATCTGTGCAAATTAAATAGATTCTTGTTGAGAGTTGAACATTGATTTCGATTGATTCTGTGGGAATGTGTAAGTTAGAAAGTTTCATATTAATAATGATTTACATAAGTCGATGTTCAAATTCGAACGTCTAGGTCTTATCCATATTGACGTTTGGCTGCAATATTTAACCGTTTGACACAATGTGAAGGAAAATTCATGTCAAGTACCTACTTCCAAATCATTAATTAACATTATTAGTAGCTGTCTGACCAACCTAGAATATTATTTTTAACTTTCAATGTTTAGTAGTAGTAATAGGAGTAGTAGCGTGTTTCTGTAGTTTTTAATTCGGTCTAATATTGCAAGGTGAACCATAAAAACCTTTTATCCTGCGATTTGGCACACTGATTTAGTTATAGCGACAATGTATTTTAAATACAATCATGATCTGATACTGCACTTACCGTTCGCTGCGTAAGATGAAACTACTTAATGATAAATAGAATAGTTACTATTTTTTGAACTACAAAAGCGTGTTTTTCGTTTTTAATTTATTTTCATAACTTCACTCGCTGATGACGATTTTTAGCTCTTGTTATATGAAGTCGATAAAAAATTCGAAGAGTATACAGCCGGAATACCTTATGTTTTTTGGTCCAGGGTAAGTTAGACAACTGATTATGGGTAATTCTTTACTGTATTTCTAAGCCACTGATTTTTATTTTAACTGCCTTTGGGAGCTTGATTTTCGTCACACTTTACAGACAGTTATTAACTAGGTATATTAAATTTCAAGTAAACGGATGAAGATGGAAGTATTAATGCAGTCATAAATTGTTAACATTAGGTAGGTAAGTATATGTGCGTCGTTTGGGCTCTCATGGACATTAATTCTTTCATCGCTAAATAATTCCATACAGTCGCGAAAATATTCATGTGTATTTACTTTGAAAGCAAAACGGCGTTGATACGTTTAGGAGCGGCTTCCGTTCATATTTCGCATTAAAGTTCGTGAAATTAATAAACGGTATAAAGTAGGTATATTTTCTGAACATGTTTGGTACTATACTACGAGATCAAAGAATAGTTTGAAGACTTTGGAGTAAAAAAACTATCATAGTTTATTCAATTACGTACTAAGTACCTTTGTAACTCCTTTGTACTTTTGTTTTTGTTTGTGTGGTTACAGTGCCAGAGCCAGTTATGAACGGGTTCTTTTTTTATTCATTTGTCAAGACATCGATGCCATGATACTATCACTATGATCGATCACGGTAGCGATTTTCAACTATTAAATAGCTCGTATGCTTACCTATCTCTCTACAGAAAAAACAATGACAAGCACATGGATACATTTTTTCTTACGGCTCCGTACTCCAAACGTAAAGTAACGTCATGTTCGCTTGTTAGTCACAATTGTGTGTACCAAAGAGTTATATTTTGGCATGAATATATATATATTTATCACACCAACGAATTAAATAAAAATAATAATAATAATTACAATGCATAACTGTACCATTGCTGGGCTTGGTCTCCTCACACAATATGAGGGATACAGCCAATAGTCCACCATGCTGGCTAAACGTGGATTAGTTGACTTCACACAACTTCGAGAACAGTATGGTGAACTCTCGGGTGTGCAGGTTTCCTTACGATGTTTCCCTTGACCGAAGCAAGTGATAATTAATTTGTAATACATATATAATTTTTTTTTCAAAATTCGAGGTGCGTGCATTCGAAGTCACAGCTCAACGTTCTGGAATCCAATCTTCAAACCACAACGCAATCCCTGCTTCAATCGAATCGAATCGAAATTAACCGAATCCTATTTTTTAATCCATATTACAAACTACTTGTGTACCGTTATAGTTTTTACGTGTGAATGACAAACATTTATAATATTAGTTGTAGTACATAAACACAGATGAGATAAGTTGATAAGTGCCTAAAGCGACAAAGGGTCATTAAATTACAGAATGCGATCGGTTTTACTAAAACACTCAACAGAGTTTGACTGATGATCTCATATGTCATTTGGCATCGAGGTTTGGTTGCTGTCACGGTGTAGGCTTTTGAAATATAGCATGTGTAATGAATTTCTCGACCGGGCGTCTGGTCTGGCATCGCATACTAAGATTGCGTCATGCTGAAGGAACACTGCCGATTTCTGCACAGAGACTCTCTGAAACGATATAATAAGGTCTTGTCCTCGCTTTCGGATTAAATTACACATTGCCGAGGGATTCAGTTGAAAGCTTAATGGTTTTATTATAGTTATACTTCATATTTTTTAATTATTTTGATACTATATATATCTTGTTAATTATTAAATGAACGTATTAAGGTAAGCTCCTTTTAGAGTATGTTTTTAATTAATGTTATTTTAAGCAAAGTTTGATTTTTTTATCATATTGATTAGGTTCTAATATTGTAGGTACTCGTAGTAAGGTATACTTGTTTAGAATAATTTAATAATATTGCTTAGATTCGCAATAATTGTACGTAATGTGTAATCATTTCTTGGAAACCTTTAAGGGTTACCTTGATAAGTTGAAAACGTTGTTATACACGGAAGAAAATATTGCCATTTTCTTCATAATTAGGTACTGGTTAGGGACCACTGTCAAAAATATTTCCATACTTGTATACTCGTCGGCGCGGCGATCGTAATTACACGATATTACTACACATACATACTCGTATATTGTATGCTTCACTTTATGATTAAGAAAGGCCATAATTAAGAAATTAACCATCTACGCGTTATAAGTATAAATATATATGTATATTATATATGTTGGTAGGTATATAGGTTAACATTATTGACAGTCTATGTAAATAATAATCAGTTCAATTAAGTTAATGTCTTCACAATATTTTCTTCTGGAGAAACTCATACATAATTATTACTATCTTCTAGGGGATTTAAAATAATTTTAAAGAATAATTACAAGTATCCTGCTATGACTTTCTAGCCCAGTAGGTATAAAAAATATCTTTGTTAGTAACTTACTAGGCAAAATAAGGTTTTTGTCAACGAACTACATGTCCGTTTGTAAAATAATACAGCTGGCTTTCCTGGATTTTGTATGACTCTCGGTAAGTACCTATTATAATGTTGTCCATTCAAGTTTTGTATTTATTATGCATTTTCCTTCCCTAACAGGCGAAAAAAATTTTATTTGAACTCATTAGTTTAGAGGGAGGGGGTAATCCTATACTAAAGTATACCTAAACCGAAAGATTTAATACAACTAAAAGTTTGATGACCGAATTCCAGCAATACAAAGCAAATCGTACTGAATATTGGTTGCGTACGTATTGGTATATTTCTGTTTACTCCTGACAGTCTGTTTATCTTTAGCGCTTTTACGACTTGGCGATGAATTATTAGCCGTTCGGTAAGTGACAGCCTGTCTCCGGGAACGAAACAAAATAAAACGACGACTAATACAAAATTTGTAGCCGTACCTATATAGGTACTTACTATTGTTGGGTTAGTTTCGAACAAAGTCTTTTTTTATGGAATGGACTGCTGCTGTTGGCCCTGGACACCTTCACGCGGGCAAAGGGACTTAGCCGAGAAGACTATTATTGCGAAGAAGGAGGACTAGCTCACTTCCATCGAAAAGTAGGGGTTGTGAATATCCTAAGGGCACCCCCTATGGGGTACGAACGTCAGCTTAGCATTTCGCTTATACTTTATTTGTATGACGATTACGTCACAGTAAATGAATAATCGAGTTTCAATATAAAATTAAAGAAAAGCAAATTTAAGTTAAAACTTCTCATATTAGTATTTTTTACGAGGGTGTTTAGGGAGCTCCATTGATCTTGAAATTCCAACCGACCGCTTTTGCTTATGGCGAATTCTGTAGATATACTGACGAGGTCCTGCTAAATAGTAGCTGTACTTACCATCAAATTAAAATCCGGTATAATGAAAAATTTGATTTTTATGTTAAAACTTTTACCGAGCATGGTCGAGTGAACTTAGGGCACAAGGTCCTTGAAACTTTTAAAAGTTAATATAATTTAATATGGTTATGCCACGTCTGTAAAATGCCTAACGAACGAAATTTGCCCAGCATCGTCTCCACTCTGGACAATGTAAGCAATTTCTGGCATACAAAGATTTGCAGAAGAGTTACATGAAAATGTTGGTTACTATTGATTAACATGAGGTGGACCAGTTTCCGAAACATTGTGAAACCTGGAGGAAACTTTGCAACAGTGCCTGTACGTTTGAAAGTGCCTGAATTGCAGATTATGATAGATTACGACTATCTAGAGGAAGTAAAACATATGTGTCAGCTCACGTTTACTAATAAATAAACTGGGCAATTTAGGTTATAAATGACCCCCCGGAAAATGAGATACTGTCCTTCTAGACAGAACTTTTTTTGGGTTCACGATTACGCTCACGATCCAAAAGGTAAGGCATTAGGTGCCAAAAGTAACACGCATGACACTAATCAAGTTTATAGAATATTAGACGTGAGATAATAAAATGATACCTAATACCTCGCTCTAGCGTTCCATCTGTAGTATTTTTCTGAAAAAAGAACGTACAAACTTTGTCTAGGCCATCTATGCTGTAGTGTGAACTTTGTCTATTATTGTCTACACGTCTGTACATACCTTTATTTTTAAATTATCCTGTGGATCATAGCTAATACAATAGAAGATGTACTATCTTTACCTAATCTGCGAATGAAGTTTACTGACATTGCAAGTGACATTGACAGTTTGTCGCGTGCGTTTGAATTTAAGACGTGTGACTTGAGTTTACTTGGCGCAATTTTACAAGATTGCATTTTTATTTGTGTCGTATACATTTTTTAGATTTTGTAATTACTTATGAATTAAAGTCGTACTTCAGTTTAAAATGAATTGTGGAGAATCGTTTTTATCATGCGCTGTAACTGTAGAATGGACAAGTCCACAAGGTTCTATCATAAGAAAAGTAAATTACAAAGTTGCTTCGTTACGACTTATTAGAAATGAATTTCGCGAAATGTTTATGGAGATATCGAGTGACAAAAATGCTGCTATAAGATTGGCTTTGAAAGGTTTAAATGTATTCAAAAAGTTTATGGCCGAAGGAAAAGCAAGTATAAAGTTTCAGGAAGTTGGTTGCACTTTATTCATATCTAACGCACCACCAACTAACTTGGTTTCCTTCTTGAGAACAATATTTGTGAAAATGACTGGTGACAAAGAACAAGCTGGCAACAGTGTGGTTTCTAAGCAGAGTATGAGAGCAAAGCTTCTAAGTGGCAAGGCTCAAGTTTACGATGAGATTAGTCCTGTTACCACCGCCGACATATATAGCGCTAAAACTAAAATTAGCAAAGCAACTGCAACCACACCTTCACCCCCAGCGAAAAAACGGAAGTCTGAAGATATAGGCAAAGGTCCGGCTCCTAAAAAACTATATTCACCATCTCCTTTGACTGCTATAAGTTCCTTGAATACAGAACAACAACGCGTTTTAGAGGCCTGCCTCAGTGGCAAAAATATATTTTTCACTGGGTCAGCTGGTACTGGTAAAAGTTTCTTGCTCAAAAGGATTGTTGCGGCATTGCCTCCTGATGTGACAATGCCCACAGCCTCTACAGGTGTTGCCGCTTGTCATGTTGGTAAGCTATTCAAGTATAACTTTGTTAAAATAGGTTTTGTATAGTATAATATAAATTATGTATAATATTTAATACGGGTATATTAACAATAACGTAATGATATAAAAGGGTTTTTAAAATCAAACCTACTGTGATTGGATTAGATGCATATTGATAATAATGCAATTGTTTACTTTCAACAATACATTTAATATAGTTTTGACTTCATACGTAAAATTTATTATAGTATGAATAAATTGTTGTAAGGTATAAAATTCTGGGGTTAAGTTTAGATAGAAGTTATCTTAATTGAACATGGAAAGTGTGTTATGAATATTTTGATTGTAACATTTCAATAATACCTTTGGTGTTGCTGATATCCATAGGAAGCAGTAGACATTTTCTGCCAGCTGGATCGTCAGCTTATTTGTTAGCTGATTAGCATTAAAAAAGGGTAGTCTAATTTCAAATTAATTAAGATTATAAATTTTGCTACTAAATACTGGTAATGGTGTAGTTTAAAAAAAAAAATTATAAATTTTTAACAGCAAATTACATAATATTGTTGAAAGGGGTTTTTTTGAATTTACAATTAAGATAAAAAACTGTTGATTGAAGAATTAAATATTTTTTGAATTTGATAATGTACATGATTTATTATAATTTTTTTAAGGTGGGACAACTCTTCATGCCTTTGCTGGAATTGGAGATGGTAGTGGTACCATTGAACACCTCTGTGAGAAAGCATTAAAAATGCCATTAGTGGCTCAAAAATGGCGGAAGTGCAAGCATCTCATTATTGATGAGATATCTATGGTTGATGGAGTTTTCTTTGAGGTACTTTCATTAATTATTTTTTTTTACTGTATATTTAGGAACAACAAAAATTGTAAGTTAAGCAGTATCATTGTAAATATATATTTTTTACTCTTTCTCATTTTGTTTTATATATTTCAGAAACTAGAAGCAGTAGCACGCCATGTAAGAAAAAACGATAAACCATTCGGAGGAATCCAATTAATTCTCTGTGGAGATTTCCTACAACTGCCACCAGTTGTAGAGAAAAATAAAAATGGAAAAAGGTTTTGTTTTCAGTCACCTTGTTGGGATAAATGTATAGATTTGTGCTTTGAATTAAAAGAAGTTCATAGACAAAAGGATCAAGAATTTATATCTATACTGAATAGTATTAGGATAGGACGCGTCACAAACGAGATTAGCGATCGTCTTCTTGGTACTGCTCGTCAAAAAATTGAGAGTGATGGTATTTTGGCAACGAGGTTGTGTTCACACACAAATGATTCGAAGACTATAAATATATCAAAACTTCGAGAACTTAAGGGAGAAGAAAAAGTGTTTAGTTCTCAGGACAGTGATAATGCAACTAACTTGCTTGACATGCAAACAGTGGCACCGTCAAAACTGATACTAAAAGTTGGCGCTCAAGTGATGTTACTGAAAAACATTAATGTAAATGCAGGCCTTGTTAATGGTGCTAGAGGAATAGTGAGCAGGTTTGAAGATGGATTACCTGTCGTTAGATTTAAAAACAAGAAGGAATACACAGCCAGAGCAGAGCGTTGGTATGTGAAAAATTCTAGCGGTACTTTATTATGTCGCCAACAGGTGCCTTTGAATTTAGCTTGGGCATTTTCAATACATAAATCACAGGGATTGACATTGGACTGTGTCGAAATGTCCTTGTCTAAAATATTTGAAGCTGGACAAGCTTATGTTGCATTGAGCAGGGCGCAAAGCTTAGATACTTTAAGAGTTTTAGACTTCGACTCGAGACATGTATGGGCTGACCCAGCTGTATTAGAGTTCTATCAGAGGTTTAGGCGCCGTCTGCAACAAATGGAAATTATTCCACTCGGAAGACCTTTGTCTGACAAAACAAATAAAAAGGTGAAACTTAGAGAAATATTAGAAAAACAATTGCGTAGAAAATAGGATAAAATAAAAGCAACTAGAAGAATTTGTTAGACTTAACTGACGTGTCCAAAAAGTACACACAGTTCAAGAAATTCTAACACAGTTGTTTGAACCTATAACAATACTGAAGCTATAACTATAGCATACTTATATAAATGGAATTAAAACCAATGTCGATACAATAATTGGGCATGATTAAATCTAATGAGCTATTTTAAAATAAATACTTAA
>DWPA01000835.1:0-21575 GCA_018251375.1 Calpodes ethlius
GCATGGAGATGGAATTCTTACAGTGAATTTTTAGTGAAAATATTACATTTAAACTTTGGATTCCCCCACCTCCGATACGCGGATACCTCGAACGTAGACAGAGGGGGGGGGGGGCTAGCGATAGCCGCGTAAGTCGAATTAGCGTAAATTAGGTTTTGCTTATAAAGACAAATAAAGTTTGTGTAATCGGGACCAAAGGACCTAATATATCTATTTATCTATCAGCCTTTTAGTCCCACTGCTGGACGTAGTCCTCCCCTAATATACGATAGCTCAGACCGGTACTAATCCATCGGAAAAAAACGCGTAACTGCGAATTCGCGTAAAATGGGGTAGCGTATGTCCGGGGTATTACTGTACTGATATAATTGTTTTTATAAATATGAAAATTTTTACGATAGTACCCAGTATATATAACGAATTTAAAAGGAAAACTATCAAAGCTAGGTAGGCTTAACGAGTTTACAAGTAACAGTTAATCAATTTACAACTACGGAACTCTATACGGGGTGTGGTGCGACACAAACTTGGTCAGGCTTTTGTTGTGCTTTATCTATCTTCACATTATAGTTTTGTACTATCAACAATACCATGAAACTATTACAATTTATGTAAACAGAAATATGTAGATACTTCAAGTACTTGAATCATAAAATAAATAATGAGAAACGTCAATTATGATAAAATTGTTTTGTTCTCGGTGCTATTTTGAAATCGCAATAAATGGCAGTTTAGGGTTTTACTTGTATAATTACCATTGATCTTATATTCAACTGACTTCTCAAAGCGTCCTAGGTTCGATACTCGGGTAGGCAGGCCTTGTGTACAACTGTACTTACTTCATATACACCATATATAGAATTATTTTACTTTTCTTAACAATAGATTGTCGGTCGCAAAATTGGGCCGTAGAAGAATTTGGGGAGCAGAGGAATTGGGGGCGTGGATGAATAATTTAACACACAGAGGAATTAGGACTGCAGAAAAATTTAGGGCCTAGAGGAATCGGGGACGCGAAGAGCAATCTTTGGTGCTTCGCATTGCGCAAAGTTACTCTTTGGTTACTAAATATGTTAAAATTTGTTTAGGGATTTATTATTTGTTCCTATTTTATTAGCGTTTTGAATGTAAAAAGTTGCATACTTATTTCATGTTGATACATACACTATTAGTTCGACTGCATGCCATGCTACTAGCTCTTAGGTAGATTTGTTTCAGTTGTGCTGAATTATTTTTCGTGAGTTTTTTAAACCTTTATTAGATTGTAAGATGAGAAGCCAAAGGTTTAAGATCTTTTTTTTTAATTGTGTTGTTATTTAGTTTAGTTAGAGACGCTATTTCATACGACACTACTTATCGTAGGTGCGGTAGGTACTTGATATAGCACGTTGTATACCAGTGACCTTTGTTTCGCATCATAGCTCTCACACAATGCACCGGCTATGTAACGTTGGAAAATTTACTTGTAATTTCCGTTACAGCCAGGTGCCGACTATCAGTAGATACAAGTACGTACGTAATTCGTTAGTACTGTTAATTACAATAAATGACTACCTAGACACGATAAGTTTTTTTTGCGTTCATCACGTATCCCAGATGGCCTCAGTCAAACCAACTTTAACAACGCACAGTGCCTTTAGGTCCGTTCTGTTAGGATCTCTGTAATTTCATTGGAGGATTCAGAATTTTGCATTACGTGGTTTATGTTCGTAGGTAATTTAACCGTCCAGGGATGTAGTTTTGGTTAATTTATTCCGCTCTCTTCTTGTGAAGTGACATTTGGTATTACTAATGACAATATAGGTGATGTTGGTCACCTATTACGTGTATTTACATAGAATTACAACATATGCGCGAAGACCATACATATTGTTAAACAGTTGTATAAAAAAACCACATTCGTTTGTGAACGTTTTAGAATTATTATTTGACATAATCGTCACACATGTCTAATTACTCCATTTCAATTATTTTTCGAGGTAAATGGTTATATGGTTTCAGAATACTCGGGTTGCTATCAGCCTTTTGAAGTTCGCTGCTGATCATAGACTTCCCTTAGACAACTTATGGCGATAGATTCCTGCTCATCTAAGGTCATCAGTCCGCCTGGTTGGGAGGTGGTCGATACTGGTATTTATCATGGGCATACTAAGTGGAATGGAGGGGTCGGCTACTCTCCCTTTATTTTGTATCCCTTCCAGCCATCTCGTCCATACCTACTTTTTTCAATAAGTGCCTCCACATTCACCACCATTGGTAAAAAATAAATCTGATTTGTGTCACAAAAATCTGATTTGCACTCCCCTGAACCAGAAGTACCCTCATGATGGTTATATTATATTTTGTAATAGTTTGCAATTGAAAAGATCTGAAATTTTGTTATTATAGTAGGTACCTACATGGTCAATATTCAACAATACTGATATCATAATTTTTTTGTAGTTTTATAAAGTACAATTTTAAATCAAAATGTTATATCTAGAGAATAAAAAAAATAAACACAAAGAACTCACAATATTTTGTCATACTTTAATAGTATAATAGAAAGTTAAGTATGGTTAAAAATTATGTACTCCTACTTCTTTGCAGCTCCAAAACCTGAGAAACCCATAATTTGAGCAAGTTCTGATTGTGCCGGAGTATCGTCGGTGTCTTCAGCTTCCTGCAGCTTACGTTTCTTGTCCCTGCGTCTTTCTCGTCGGAATTCTTTAACTCTTGCTTCCTCTTCTGCTGCTTCTCTTAATCGGCTATCCAATTCATATTCCCGCTTCTTTTCTTCCATTTTCCGTTTATTTAATGCAAAACGAGCTTTTACCTGTAAAATAGAAGAAATAAAAGAACATCAGTCACAATGATAATTAACTACATTAATCCACATTTTTAATTTTTCCAAGAAAAAGGTATTTTTAAAAATATGAGTCATTTAAATATATTATTCAGTTTTCTATGCTAAAGTTAATTCTAATTATCAGAAATATACAAAGTAGCTGGATGATACATAAGAAAGAAAATCACAGAAAATAGCCAATTGGAAAGACAGTAACCATTCTGAATAATGCTAACTATTATAGGCTCATATAGCAACAAGTTATGTATAAAAATTACCAAAGTCATGTATTGTACACATGTACCACAAACATTGTAGGGATCTATAATTGTAAGCTAAACAACTATTACTTGATAACTTGAATACCCTAAGTTGCAATAAAATTTTTCTTTAAATTAATCATATGGTATTTTCACAATTGTTGTTCTCATCTCCAATTACAACCATTTAGCTGGCAAAGGCGGGAGATACCTGCATGGTTCTAACCAAAATTAATTCTCTAAAGAATTATTCTTTTTTCAAATGGACTTATAAATTGAAAAATGGTCTTCACAAAATCATTGTCCATTTTTATTTTTACAAAACCACTGTTCACTTTTATTTTTATAATGAATTAAAAGAAACTTTCCAACAACCCAGTGCAGATCAGACAATAAAAAAATCATGCCCATTTTAAATGTAAGGGAGGTATGCCAAAAAATATTTTATTAAAGATTTTTTCTACTACTTTGTCATTGTGATAAATATTTACACTTATACATACAGAATTAAGGGTCTCTGCACTATGTTTTAGACGGACAGTCAGATGGATAGAAATAAAGAAACTAATAAGGGTTCTATTTTGAATACAGAACCCTAAAAATAAGCACACATTATTTAATAGAGATCTTAAGTCTGAGATACTTTTAGTTTTACTTTGCTAGTTAAAAAGAAGCAGCAGACACACATTATTACCGGTGCTATGATACTAGCCAATATACATAAAAAATACTTTGTCTTCTTATTCAGCTGACCAAATGTTTACAATACCCTAAGGATATGTTCATATATATCCTTGTTACTCATGTAATAATGAGATTAAACAAAGTGTTAGAATAACTTGATTATTAACAGTTGAGACTATTACGCTTAGTTTTGTGTATTGCATCGGGCAAAGAGGTTGGTTTCTACTCAAGATATACAGTTTAAAACACAAAACACTAATTTGTTTAGCCTTCTTTATACCTATGATAACAATATTGCAGTATAAAGAAAGTATTGCTGTCTCTTTTTACCTGCTGGTGATTGGTAAGAGCATAGCTAGTGCTGTAATTGCCTTATTCGATAAGAATTTTCCTCAAGATACAGCAACATTTATTTATATAATACATTTCCTTGTAACATTTAAAAAGTAGGTTTAAAACAGTAGCTACAAATAGCCTACTGTTAATTTACAAAATATTAGTTTACCTGATCCAAGCTACTCCTTTCAATTTTCATTGACATACCAAGATTTCTTTGATGTTTCTTGCCATTGATATGGTCCAAGAAGTTAATGGAATCTTTGACAACACAGTCGCAAACATTGCAATAGTAGCCTCCAGATTGAGATGTTGGTGTATTCTTAGTGATAACTACACTTTTACCCAATTTTGAGTCCAAGTCAACCTTATAATCACGTTGTTTTAACAATTCTCTTTTGATAGGTGGTGCTGCAATAATACAAATACAATCATTCAATTTTTTTTTTTAAATGGATACAAAATAAAATAAACAATTTTATCCAGCTAATTTTAAGCAAAGAGGGTTATTTTTAAGGGTTATACCTTTCTTTTTGGATCGTTCTTCTTCATCTAATTCTGCTTTTAGCCGTTCTGCTGCGATTTTCTCGAATTCGTCTTTGTCCCATTTTCTGCGATGATCATCAGGTCTCATACTCATTTTTAAGTTAAATGTTTTGATGGTATATTTAAACAATGCATAGGGGTCTAACGACAACCGTGTTAAAGCAGTATCGAACAATATAGTAATAGTGGCAGTATTTCACAAAAAAATGCAATGGTTGTCTCGTCTATCAAAAAAATATGGATGTTCTAAATTAACCTACTCTTTTAGATATATAAAAACAGTACTTAATTTTATATGTACCTAATCCTACTATTTAGTTCATGTAAATAAAACTACACTACAGAATGACTTCAAATCAACAAAATATTTTCGATGAAGACGAATTGCCATTACTCATTTAATATTTGACAGTTTCTGATTGACAATCTATCAAAATGTCAAAACTGACAAATTAAAAAATAAATCTCTCTGGGTCACAGATATATAATACAAAGTCTTAGGGCCCCAATTAACGGGCCTAGAATATAAAATAGGTCATAAGTACTATGTTTGCTTTAGTAGTATTTCTCTTTGATATGGGTGCTCTACAAAAATTAAATTTACAAATGAATTTGTTTTATTGCTTTATTTGGGGCATATATAAAACTTATTAATTTCCATGTGTGCTCTAATAGTTAACAGTCAAGTGCATTATGCACACTTAAATTATGTAAATTTCGGTACATATTTATTTTTATATTATTAAACTAAGTGTAGCGTAAATGTTTCTAGAAATCAATATGAGATGGCGTTGTAAAATATACTCATTTATTCTAAATCAAAATTCTGAAGATAACGTTCTTATTAGCGGTGACCTCATCTCTTTATAATCTTTTAATATAGAATGTAGACTGCGACTAGTCAACGGCAAAAAATTATCAACGCTAGTGTCGTTCCATTAGTAAACCAGTTATCTTTTAGCCAACACCATAGTTCTTACAGATTAAACATAATTTAAATCACAAACACTTATAGTTACCAGTACAAATATAGAATACCAGAATATTCATAAATTCATCTCTCGAATGCTCTTCAACGTTAGACAACAAGAAATATATTTGTAGCACGTTCTGCACTAGTAAGTAGTTCGCTAGTAACGCGTATTTGATTGATTTGATTTCAGGAAATAGTTTCAGGGGAAATTGCTATTGAACTTGAATAGTTCGAAATATTTAATGTACTTATATACCAATATTTGTTATACTATTGGCTGCTGTAAGTACCAAAACCTCAGGCTGTTTTGGCGTGATATCATCTATTTGTCATTGTCTTATTCCAGTATTGTAGTGGTTGCAGTTTTTGTATTAAATACATTTCGTGGCAACGTGTACTCCATATTGTATGCTTTTTTCATTTACAATGAAAATATATCTATGTTAATTTACATAATACCGTCTGAATGTTTTATGGTAAAGTGTTATTATGGTAAGACAAAATAAAAAAGCGGCCAAAAATGGGTGATCTTTTTGGTAGTTTCCACATAAATTACAAAAGAAGTTTCATTTTAATACATTTAAAGTAATTGAATTCCGAGGTTTAATCCTAACGATACCTGCTGCATTAAATGTTGGTTTCTCTTTTCGTAACATTTCTTTAAAATTGTTCTTTATAAGTGGTTGGTATTCAAAATGGGTTAGAAGTCTCTTATCTTGATTTTGATCGTAATAGCTCTCCTTAATAATGTCGAAACGACATTTTCGAATTAAATAACATCACCAGCAGAAACAAATCCGGTTTTCGGAATGTAAAGAATTTTAAGGACCATGAATTAAAAACTTATTTTATTTTGTTAAGTTCGTGTAAATATGTTTTACGGTTATCGCATGACTCGTGAACAAACAGGCATATAGACAATACGTAATTAAAAAAGTTTTAATCTCTTTATCAATAACAAAACCTACGTATGTTAAAATAAATAACAATATATGTCGAATTATACAGTGAATAGAGATTAGAGTCTGTTACATTTATGATTACTACTTTAAGTTCTAATAATTTTGTATGGTCCAAAAAAGTTTGAATAAATTAGTATCCTTAGGCTCGCTCCGGGTTCCATCCCAATGAACTATTTTGCATCAGTGGAAATAGCTCAAAGCTAGATATTTTTGCCTTGGACACAGTTTGTGTGCAGTTTCAAAAAGATAGTGATTCTTTGCGGTGATATTTAGGATGCGGTATAAAAACTCTCGAAGCTTGGGTTATACACAGTCTATTGAAGAAAAGTCCTAGAACGAAAGCCTTGCCTCTGAAAGAGAACTAAGATTCGCTGGATTCGGAAAGCTTAGAAACGGTCAGTGTGGATTTGTTAGTTGAGACCAATATTTAGCAGCCGAATTATACAGACTGACGCTTGAATTAAGTTTTATAATAATAATAATATTCCACTATGTCATGGAATTCTGCAGATGGTTATTTGAGACGATCGTTACTTACAGATTACTGCTAAAAATCTTAACGGTAGTAATAAAGAAGCGGGGTTTTAGTTTTTTAAGCCAATACAAATTAATTCCTTTTAAAGGCATTGAATGTTTTATTTCTGCGTTTTGTATCTTATTGGTGTCTACTATTAAAACGAAAGCTTCTTTTATTGCTCGTATTTGCATGCATAGTAAAGAGAAAGGATAAAATAAATTCCGAACGCAAATTGTGTTTGAAATATTTTCTGTTTGTAGACAATCAAGGATTAATTATTTTCAACCATAATTAAGTACCATCCATCTCGTTTGAAGTTTCCTTAACAAGGTGGGTATTGCCTCATTAATATTGTTTGTAAATCTTGTTTAAAATTCATTATCTAAAACTTAGAATAAATTTTAAAGTTGTGAGTAAATACATTACGATGTTCATTTTCATATTAACAGTAACTAAGGATCGACAAGAATAGGATGTTGTTACTAACTTAATTAGTATATTCAAACTGCCATTAAAATCAATATATATGATCTATGTTGCTAGTTTTATTGCCGTAAATAGTTAGTAATCTGTAGATAAGTACCTATGAGTAGGGCAGCCGACCATAAGTCGTCTCCCGCCATAAATAAAGTTAGCTGACGAAGATTGTCAAGCGAATGCAAAACGCCCAAATATTGTCGCACGTATGAGAATACGCGTCCTATAAACCTGCACTAAATTGCCAAACGAACGTCGTCCATCATCCGCTTTGACATTTTTCAATCGGGCGGATTCGGCGGAATAACAAATGAGCCCAAATTGGAGATACCTAACCAACATTCCGGATCAATCTATAATTCGCTTCAGTACCAGATATGACATTCATGTTAGGTATACTTTTTTCAGCTTTATTCAGTTCATATTATAGGTACGATATAGTACCGAGTGTATAGTGTTTAAAGCTTTATGACATAATGAAATAACGTGCAGAACCTTTCCTTTGAAACAGGTACAGAAGTGATCAAGGCATCTTGTCACTAGGGGTCACCCGTCCTACAACCGTACGCGCCCGCAGACTTAGTCAATTACTTAGGATCAGCATGAGCTACCGGGCTAGGGGTGCTCCGTTAATTTTCTTTTGAGCGATTATTTTACAAAAAGTACATATAAGGCCCAGCTTTTCTCCGAATCTTTGTAGATGACAATTTAATATTTTATGACAAATAAAACGCAGCTGAGTTTACACAATATAGTTTATTGTGCACACTAAGAAAAATACATAAAATAGTAAACATTTTCCAGACACAAATATGAAGTTTTATTGCTGCAGTAACGATTTCTTCTAGACAGATCTTAGGACAGAGGTCAGGGTGATCATTTACAGTCTGATTCAGGTAAATACGTTGATATCGTGTTAAAATTAGGCACAAATATTATAGGACATAATATGTATATATATATGTAATCCAATCTGCATAATAGTGTCAGGTCCTATGCTATTTGTGCCTAATTTAATATATATATATATATATATATAAATAGTTACGTTCAGTGAACCAATTGCCGACCCCTACTCGAACGTTAGTATTGCACAGTGACCGCTCATTAGTAAACTCGTTGCTAATTCTAACTCCACAGATGCTATCAGGTGGTGTAATCACAAATTCGATTTTTAGTTAGTTTACTAACTGGTCGCTTCTTGCACTGATTTTAAGCTCACTGATATATATTACTTGCTGTGTTTGTCAAACCACTTATATCTGCAAACTATTTTAATTTAAAATGTTAACGAAATTCTAGGACGATTGTCAGCGTACAACCCTCAATATAACATTTGTTTTTATTTCAAGAATAGGTATACCAATACATAATTACACCTATGGGTGAGGTGTGGGCTACAGGGAGAGGAGTGGGCCAATCAATTTCTTTTGGCCCACGGAGATCAGACACATAATAAATAAGAACTTTTACAAATAACAATTGGTACTACAAGGTAAACAAATTTGGATGAGAGGACGCTTCCTTGAACTTCCCGCCATGGTCAGCCAATGGATATACAGAGACCCTGTGACACATTTGTTGTGATTTATTTTAAAAAATTGTTCAGGGCGCAGTGTTTGCCTATATTCAGTGGATATTATCCACGTACCATCAGGTTATTTACATAAAAATGCTGAGCTCACTGGATCGTGCATTTATATAAAAAACATGAAAAATTGTTAAAAACGGAACTTTCATGTCTTTGAATACAAAACAAATCTAAAACGCCGACAGCATCAAACAAGAATGTTCGAAAATCAATATTTTGAAACGTATGTGGCGTTTGCTGTATCAATGGAAAAAAAGTTTCTAGTATTTTTTAACTAGTGTTCGAACGGGCCTACTCAATGTAATATAAAGATTTATATATACCTAAACATTGTATATTTATATATTATTAAGTTAGTGATTTATTAATCACGTAAAATAATCCAGAATTCGTCCTATAAGGAGTTTAATAGATGGCAGGACAGGAAAAATACTATACAACCGTTCACGTGACTGCATTAATGTTGATAGACAGACAGAAAGGTCTAGGCGTCACTCTGTTCATTGCTTAGGAGGTGCATCATAAGTGAGGAGATTTGTTTGGGTTCAATGGCCAGAACCCTTTACTATTCTTCAATAATTGATGAGATTTACTAGGGACCGTGAGTGACGACCATTTAGAGAAACTATCAGATCTAACTATCAGATTTTAAAATTATTTTAATAAAAAAATATCATCAAACTAAGCTCATAAAAATAATTAGACTCTTCTCTCCTCAAACGATCGATGAAAGCGAATCCCTACATCTTATTACTAAGAAATAATCACTTCTTTTATGCTGCAAATGTCTTGCCACAGCAAGACAATCCACTTCTATGTACCTGTACGTTTTATTCAAACACTTGGCGTTTTAATTAAATACAAGGGAATCCATGTTTCGTTGTTGCTTCAAATTATGGAAACAGCGGTTACCATAGCAACGAAAGTAGCAAATATGTCTATTGGAAAAATTAAAACTATAAAACGCTTGAATTTTACTAATCATGTAGCGGAAATCTAGTCACTATGTTTTTCCAAACATAACATTTGAAAAATATGTTTGGCAAGTTTACTTGTATACCTACTGTTACACCGTATGACTTCGGTTACACATTTATTATACGTGTTAAAGAAGGTCTTGTCCAGTCTATTGGCAAATTGTAGGAAATTAACAAAGTTTTTTCGTAATGAGGTTGCGTTGGTCGCCGGAGACTTGCCCAATTTCCGTACGAGTTTTGCCAAATCCTAGTGATTTGCTCAAAGACGTCGTCAGGAAGTTTTTGACTTTTCTGTGTCTTCAATATAGAGACCTGCCATTAGAGATTGTTTTCTTGACAATAGGCGTATACCAATCTATCTTTCTTCTTTATATGCCTATTAAAAAATCTCGTATCGTGGTTTCGATTCGTGATGAACACCGAAACTATTAAACCAATAATAATGAAAATTCGCAGTCTGGGTGTTTTTCTAACTTAGTAAATACTATGGTTTTGGTCTACACCCGCGGCGCTTTTGTCGGGTTTGTTAACCCATCGTTAAGGTATGATTCTATATATTAGACACATTTAGTATTTAATAGACGTAAATAGATTCAATTTCTGATGTAGAAAACCATTTATGGAACACTAAGGTATCAGTCAGATCATTTAGTTTAATATTAAACTTGTGCAGAACAATATCTAGCAAGTTAGCTAGCAGTAAAATGAAATCATAAAGTTATAGCGATGGCTACAAAGAGGACAGCAGACAAAAGCGATAAGGTGTAATATTGTCGTATATAAACATGTCGCGAAAAATTTTGCGGTTTTTGCGCTAAAAACTAGAGCCTGTATACTCCTGTATAAACGAGACCTATGACTTTATTGGAAGTTGCTAGCACGTAGTTTATTCACCTAGTAGACACAGACATAGCTTGTTGGTTTGAACGAAGTGTCGCCTAACAAATCCTGGGCGTATAACTAATTATTAAAGCTAAGTATTTTTGAGTAATATAGATAAAGTTCTTCGATGCGTGTGAAGATCGTTCCCACTGTTAATTATTGTGCGATAACATGTACCAAATTAGAGTATAGTTAGATTCGGTACCTTTCACTTTCATTGTCATTGTTTGATTATACAAATAAATAAAGCACCTACGCCAATAGCGAGTTTACTTTGCATTCAAATTAAAGCTTTACAGGACGACTAATGGTTCCGTTAAAATAAAACTGATCATAAACCTTGCGCTATTATTTTGAAACAGTAGTATTGGCTGAATATCAGGCAATTATTAGGCTGTTCAGCATATTTATCGGGGTATGGGGAACTCTGTCCGTAGTGCAGTGTCGACGGGCTGTAATAGATTGTATTGAGCTCGCAACAACATGCTGGAGGGTAACAAATGAGTGTTGTCATTCTCACACAGCGGGTGGTTGTTTGCACATGAGTAAGCAGACCGGACAGAGGGCGAGCTTCCGCGATTGTGAACTACGTGAATAACCTAGTTAGACTTTGTTTACTCATACGAATTCATGCACGTAAAACCGCGCAATGTACGCGGTGAATTCACTGTTTTGCCTCTACGTTTTCCTTACTCATATGGTTTGCCGGGAGAATTAATGAGGGCCTCCTCCTCGCCGCACACGTCGGTGACCCGCGAACCGTCTGTTGGCCTTTTGGAACTACTATAACTAAGTAGTGTCAAGCTAAGTCCGAAATGTAATAAAAGACACGTGTGAAGTGCAAATACGCAACTCTGGTTGTTATCTCTATGGTATTAGTTATATAGTAATATTACTCGAATATATTCAGAATTCTCCTAAAATATAAAACCCATATTACAATAATTTAGTGATTTTTCTGGAAAAACAAATGAAAGGAAATGAAAGTTGTTCATACTCTCATAAATAGTATACACACTCACAAAAAAAACATAAATATGTAACTTGGAACCTTCTCCTTATTTAATGTCATTTAAAAACGAACATACTCAGCTATTTTGCCTAAAGACAAGATTATGCAACATATACGTGAGTATTGTACCTAACAATATTGTGGCATTATCATAAATTGTTTCCAATATTTTGTACAAGCTTTTGAACGCAGAGTGAAAAATGACTGGCTACATAATATTGGGAGATGTTGATATTTTTACGCTCATGTTGTTGTTACCGATATTTTGTACCTCAGTTCGTCACATACGACTCGATAAGTGTTATTTAAGAAATGTCCTAGAGTTTTTGTGCCTTATACTCGTTTGATTCAATTTACGTTAAATTAGTAAAGTAACCGATACAAGTAAAAATATTTGTAAAGTTCGCCTCTTACAATGACAAAAACAGATATTCTGAAATAAGCTATTACTGCTGAGAATTATTATAATAATATATATATATATATATATATTTCAATTCATATACAGTTCTTAATGTACAAGAGTTTACATATTCACCTATTACCTAATATACTAGAACACACACACACACCGCAAATACAATTCAACAATTGAATACAATCGAACACTGAATCTCAGAAATGTTATCCACATTCTCAGGAATGTTCGATTCTATAACACTAATTCTCATTGTATAAGTGAAACAATGACTGCTTTATCTTCCTTCTGGCAGTTCCCTCTAAAGTCTGCCTTGACTTACTTAGCTTTGCATATATAGCAATCACTGTTCTATATGCATTCAAAGTACTTCTACTTTAATGATCCAGTAGTCATTACTAAGTCGTACGTTAATATAAATCTGCGGTATTTTCATGGTATTATTATAGGTAATTCAACACGGACAGAAGATAAAAAGCTAGGTTCGAAATCTAACATGATTTACAACTTAGTTTCTTTCAAAATATGGAGATCTGTCGTAATATCGTATACTTATGAAAGTGGTACCCAATCGATAACAACAAAAAAAGGGGAAAATCATTGATGGCAACATTTAAGTTTTAGTACGATAATATTTAATTCTTAGTACGATATAATATTACTGTGAATTCGACGCTTTGTTTGCTTCATTACTGCTTACAAGTTCCTTTGTATATTATGTATGCAGTATGAGATAGAGAAAAAAAGCATTTGTTCGTACCGACCGCGTGTCCGCAGTTTGCGCGCCTTGCGTCATTCGTTGGCTGTGCTATTCTCAACTTAATTTCGTGAATTCATAATCTAGTAAAATTTAAATCACTGTAGCATAGACACAAAGGAAGCAATGAAATAAGTATTCTGTTAGTTTTATTCAGATACAATGATTTATACAACAGCCTTGGATTGAGTACGCAGCTCTTTTTAATCTATTGAATGCTGTAGTTATGCATCTGGTCTTTACGGACATTTCAGAGAAATGTAAGGTAGTAGAAACTATAAAAATATCTATGGGTAGGCAACCTTTATGATATGTGAATATTTACGTAAACATTATCAATATTTCCACCAATAGTTTACACACTCGAAAGAATTTATTAGGTACAGGCACATATCTCATGGGCGGCATATCGGCATATCGGGTGGAAACAGTAAATAGTTGTCAATTGAATGGAAAATTAGGTTTTTGTCTATACGTTTTATTCAATTCGTCCATTAAATTTATGTGTTTAAAGATATTATTCAAACATATTTGCAGTAGGTTATGAAGCTGATTACTTCCATTGTAGTAGGTATAAAAAAATCATTGAGCTTGAACTGCGATATTCGAAGATTGTTGTTTATTTAAATACACCAGCTGAACAACTCAGTTCGAAACCGCGGATATAAGGCGTACTACATACTATATCCGGCTCGGCATTTATAGGCACAGTCGAGCAGTAGAATTGATTATATATGCATGTTCGACAAAAGTCAGCTCAGATGAGTTGAACGAATAGCTTGCAATGTTTTGTAGCCGAGCGGTAATAATCGGGTAATGCCGATCGATTACTAGGGCTTCACTAATGTAAAACATAAGAATACCAAATAAAAATAAGTGTCATATCATGTCATATACTGAAGGCAATAAGATATGTATCCACCCAAATATTATGTACAACAAGCCTAACACTTAATTTATCTTACGCGGAGTTTTATCGAAGTTACCCCAGGCCGCAGGTGACGAACGCGTCGAACGCTTACTAAATCGATACTTTAAAAGACCAATTACAATGCGGATCCATTCAATTTTCCCCCCAAATACCTACCTATTCATTCGTGTGCACTGAATAATCTTGTCTTTGAATATCTTCACATTGTTACATGCACTACTGTTGTATTGATTATTCGTAACATTCATTCGGGTAAATGGGTTAGTAGTTGGTAATGATTTGATTATGTAGGTTACAGGAGTAAGTAGGTAACAGGTAGGTAGGTGACAGGTCTTTGTAAAAAGTGCAGTTTTCATGCACCTGTCTTCGGAACTAATTACACTGAATCTAATTTTACTGTTTCAATGTATCTTTAAACGTACAGTAACAAATTATAATTACGCTTCAGGTTTTCATTGTGTTTTTTCTTGGAGTGTTATTTAATTGTTTGATGAAATCTATTTAATAACGTCTTTTTTATGTATTTTCCCCCTGTGACAAAAACTTTACCTGTTGGATGATTGTCTCAAAGATACATGTGCTGAGAGGTTTCTTTCGCCGTTTCGTCTTCTCAAAGAAAAATCAATTTTCTGAAACGGTGGTAGATTGAGAAAAATATTTTTAGTCTTGGTAGAATATTCACATGAATAAATGATTTTTTGTTTGATATGATAAGGGAGATACGCAAATGACGCTTTGAAAATAAAAACACGATGTTAATAATATCGTGGAATACTCAAATCAAGCCTTTTATGGGATACCGGTCCCTTTCTTTGTTTAGTAGATACAAACATCCATCAAAGATAGAACCCAATTTCTGTCTTGTTGATTGTCCATCTTAAAGGTTACGATCATACGCGTTGGGTCACAAGTTTCTACTCCTGGAGCTTTGGGAAACTAGTATTTATTGGGGTAAAGTTTATTCGCTACCGTATCCGCTTTTGTAGGCTGTTCTGTCATTAAAATGGGCTGGAGTTAGTATTACTCCACAATACCTCGTTCTTACAAACCTGTAGGGACGCCGTTGTTTTCAGTATTCAGTTATTTAACTGAACGCATTGAAATATACTTCTTTATTTTTAAAATAATTTAGAACAAATCTCTTAGACATAAAACTATCTATATTTTTTGGTAGCATTTGATACGAAAGGAATCGTGACAATTACAGCCAGGTTTAAAGACAGACTTGTGTATTACCACTAATTTTAATCCTAATATACCTAATGCTTTATTAAATCGTTGTACAAAACAATTGTAGAAGATATTTTAATTATTATTATTACTATTATTTATTGCTTAATTTATGATTGTTTTGATTTGAACTAAGAACTTTATCCAGGGTGATTTAATGAACAATTAATATTAAAAATAGTTTTAATAATTAACGTTGGTTTTACCTACTTGATAAATCAAGAGAACTGAAGGATAGATTAAGTCGACAGACCTATATGTACGAAATGATTTATGTGGAATCTCTGTTAAGGCCTTCTGACTTTGAAGTGTTACGAAATTCCTCTACATTTATGAAGGTTTTGCTCGTATTACTGACTTACTTGAGATAATGACATGGCGTCCAAGTATCCTACAATTTAATGTGTGAAGGAATATTGGTACAACATAACTTTGTTTAAAGTTCTGTTATTTATCACTTGAAGGCTCGGATGTAGAATAAATTTCCATTTTTTAATATATGCATATAAAATTTAGTAAACTTAAGTTTGTAAAGTGAATATTAAATCCTTTATAAAATCTCAAATACATATATTTTTCATGAATGTTTATGACTTTCTCCTTGTGTCACCATATGGTTCCACTAGTGTTATTTTACCTAAATAAACAATACATGCTCGTGTAACAAGAGAAAGTAAAACCTATTAAGGCGTTATGCAATAATATGAAGGCAAATTATTATGATTATGTTATATACATAATACTATATTATTGACTTATGAATTTTCATGAAGTAAACTTTTTTCAAATATTGACTGTGAAGTGTCTTTTTAAGTATTTGTAAGAAATCCGTCGTCAGTTTAGTCTTGCTAATGTCTATGGGTTATAAGGTTATTAATTGTCAGGGGACTCGTCAGCCCGTTTTCGGCTATTTATTCATACCATAAAGAATAATATGCTGAAATTTGATCTCTATTCTCTTGTACAAACAGTACCTTTATCTTAGTACGAATGCAACATGAGCTAACATTTTATTCAAATAGTTTTGTTCTGCAAACTTATAAACAAAACCTCGAGAGTATCGAAAACTACGAGTGTAGCACCGAAATATCGAACACCTAAACTGTAAAGAAATATATTTTGTTCCTGTACCACCTATGACTCGTCCCTAACTCAGCACAATACAAAGACTTCACTGCAGATCGAAATCTTAAGAACGTTGTGAAGATTCTTTCTGATAGTAATAAATAAACTACGGGTAAGTTATCTGTAGAAGAATTTCGAGAATTCATCTTGCTAGATATCTATTTAAAAATATAGTTTTGAGAATAGGTAGAGTTAATCTAATCGGAAAATAGAATAAGATGGCGTAAAAGAATATTACTTGCTATCGTGTCGTACTGTATTGGTACCTAAGTAATACTTTACTTAGGTACACTTACATCACTTACATTGATTAATAAAGAAGGATTTTAAAGATTGACAAAAAGATAGATAAAGCCTAATATCTGTCGAATGTTCTAGCGATCATACTTGTATGTACAATGTAATGTAATTATTAATTCAATAAGTACCTATTCAAATGAACTCGTATGAACTTTAAAAACATACACAAACACTTTCTCATATTACAGAATATGTCGAGATTTAAACAAACTTTGTTACGTGGTAAAATTTAAAGGAAGGTGTTACCGCAGGAAACTGCGTTTCATGCTTGTAATTACGTAGCTGTACGAATCTGTAATTCTACATATTATAATCCTAGACACGTGTCTGAAGGGTCTTCTACCGAGCCCTGAATATTTCACTAGAAGTCAAATATCACTGTACGTGTACGCGTGTCTCTTTACTGTACATTCATGTAACCTTACCTTTGTAACATAACATTATTCAGGTACAAGATATTATTTGTGAGACAGAAGATAATTAACTTTTGGATATAGCGTTATTTTACATAAATCCTATCATATTGTGCTTTGTCATTGGATTCTTGTTAGTAGGCTAATGTACAGGTCTTGCGGCAAGAACTTACTGATGCAGTGAAGTATTAGTTAACTGATGTTTTGGAAGTTTCTACGCCGCACCTCTGAACTTTCGTCCGACTTAGCTAAACATCTGTTACCTGGAGATAAAAAAAATAGTTCACCGCTAAACGTAACCGCTGAAACGCTAATGGCAATCCATCCAGGCAACTTTAGGTCAACACCCATGGACTATGGGTGAAGCGTTTGTAGGCGTTGTTCTTTTTATGAATGGTCTGTTATTGTTAGCCTTGGTGGTCTTAACAGCTTCACGTGGACAGATGGGCGAGCCTGGGAGATTATGCGTTTTTAAATTATAAATACATACCTCACTAATGATGTTAGTAAGATTATGAAAAGTTACACCCACTCGCTGTTAAATAAATATTTCAATATGAAGACACCTTCAAGATAAATATCCATATTTGTTACAGCTAGGAATATTTTTAGCATACTTAAGAGCGTTTTTCTATTCTAACTTGTATTTATTTAATTATCTCCCTTCAGGAGTTGTTCCTTACTGAAGATTGTGATTTTAACGCTGAGACACTTTAGACCGTTTATTTTCATTTCATCCCAACGGCGACTTGGTGACATGCTGGATAATTGATATCTCTAGGTATTTGGATACGTGCCCTAACAATCTTTTGTAACTTCAGGTGTCAGATTAACTTGTCTTGTCAAAAAACTTACTTAAATTTGTATATATGTATCGTATGTATACTAATTAAGCGGGTTTGGATTGCACGTGGCACTTTTAAATGGCCAAATTACCTAATCTGCACTACAATTTTACTCAATCAATTATCGAATTAAATGCATGTAATAAGTTATGTGAAGTCATAACAAGAGATCGTGTTAATTTTTTTTTATATTGAGATAACATCACCGCGTAAGGCTATTAATTAAACAATATTTCTACGTCTCCCTTACGCCGAAATTCATGCCGTGAAATTACTAAACAAATAAATTAATTTAAACATAACAGCCTAAGGCCAGTGTGTTCGTTAAATTAGGTTGAGATTTTTGTAAACAGAACATTTCACTTCTCTTGGAAAAGCGTAGCATCAAAAATTTGCTTACATAAAACCTACATGAATAAATGAGCGATGTTCTAGTTATTCATTGTTATGTTCAGGTTTTAGGAACATAGAATTATATACAGTGTGAGTCTTAGAAGTAAATAATTAAATCTTTAATCGTCATTACAAACAACATTAGTTACAATTCTGGGATCAAGCTGGAATCACCACTCTATCCCACCACTCTAGCGGCGTGGATTCACATCCCTTGAAAATATTATGGAGAACTCTTAGTTTCGCAGGTTTCCTCACGATGGTCTCATTCATTGAAGCAAGTGCTGATTCCCATGATCAACATTCTTTAATAATGCGATAGATTATTTAAATTATAAATGTTTTCACCCTACATAGGCCAAAAGCTGTGTCATTACTCTTTTGATATTAAAGATGATTGATAGGTGATACGACCCGTGTATGTTTTGTCCGGAAAGACCCAACGCCTCGCCTATTTCTATTGTAAAATAATTGTCTTATAGTAATCGTGTTCCGGTGTTAGGGGAATTTTGGGTTGCCAGTAATATTAACACAAGAGGCGATGATCCGTCCTCAGGGGTAACAAAGCATCTGTGATTAACTTTGAATGGATAAATTAGTAACGATTATTAACCGGATGATTAAGTACTTATATAGTTAAAAATTCTTCCTTCACGAAAGTTCCAGGTTTGTTCCTGCGAATGATCTCATGATTTAAGTCCATTTGAAGACATCACAACACAATTAAAATCCTAATTTGAAAACAGAACGGATTCACCGTGCAGTTTGCAGGTGATGTAGCATAACAAAGGCGTACCTTTTAGTGTAAAGGCTCTCGACAAGGAAGCTCGTCGCTCAGCGCCTCTGTCAAGCTTTGTTCGCCTCGAGAGACCGATGCAATTTACATTGAAAGCGGCTGGAAAAAATAAAACTGACGCAAGGTTATTAAGACAAGAACCTTGAACATTTCAAAATAACACACAAAGGCAGCATTAAGTTGCAAGGTGAGCCTTAGTGTTTTGCTTTTGTTCTTATTTTCAATCAGTTTTGAATTATTTAATAAATATTGTGCTATTGTTGTAAAATGTTTATGATATTTATTATGATTTTTCACGGGATAAGGAAAGCCAACGAGATTGTAAAGTGTCATCCCTTGCCGCCCGTGAACACCTGTGACAAACTTCGAACAGGGCTGTAGGAGGGACGGTAGTTAGTAAGGCCTGTTAATATTAGGTGTTGATAAGAATATCAGTCGTTAATAAGAGGTCTGTGCACGTTATGTCTGTTAGTGAAGGTCAGACATGTTAGTAAGTATTAGTAATAAATAGAATATTTAGTATACAATAAGTAGATATTTTTCTTAACGGAAGCTAATCACAGATGCGTTGTTATCCTTGAGGACTGATGATAGTGAATCTGCCGGATTCATCGTATCTTCAACTTGATATCTGAGTAGACTTAGCTACTTATTTAAATACTTTTGCCTCACTACATGACGTCTCATCATATTCAACTACGCGCTACGTACTGCATTGCACTTGATAGGAGTTGTGTTTTATGTTAAGTAAAAGTTTCTGAGTTACCACAATTTTGCAATTGTATCTGTATGTTAAATGACGCCCTGTATATGATACCACATAGTAACCACCACGTATTAAACTAGAGTTCAGTGCGTTATTCGACAGACTTAATTAAAGAGAAGTAAAATTTGTTATAAAGAATCTTTAAAAAAAATATGCCTACCGCCCACGCCCACGCCTAACAGTGCTGTGATTGTGACGAGGTTCCTAAGGTACATAGTGGTTTAGGTCCAGAGCTGATTGGATAAGTCCCTAAAAACCCTAAAACTCAAAGAAAAAGTCATCTCCTGAGAGCAATACCAAACGATTTCTTAGTCCCTCAAAAAAACGTCTCTGAATCAAGAAAACGCATGACGTTCCTTTTTCTGTGAAATCATTTATATATATATGAATAAGCATATTTTATATACACGAATATTCTATACAAGTAACCGCTGACCACTGATGAGTAGGAATCGTAATTCTATTAGATACATTTTCTATACAAATGTATTCTGAGAGTTATCACTTCCTTCGGTAGTTAAAGTCATATTGCTTCACATGATGGATAGGCAGCCTGCAGCTAAAAAGGCAACATAAAAACGCCGTCATCATAATGTTATGACCGCGCCATGTGTCACGGTGGCCGCTCGTCGACCGTCATGACGCTACTTCGTCAAAATTCTTGGCCCATATCTCATCGAATTAACCCTCGCTTCCCCATTTAACCTGCTTTTACTGATCGCATTTTACTTGATTTGATTTGAATCCAAGAATCGTTAACGAAGATGTACAGTTTGTAGAATTAGTTGGCTTGTAGAAACAAGCATTTATTTATGCAATTTAATGAATTCATTTACCGTGAAAATGTTAAAGTTATAAGGTTAAACATGTAATATTTTTGATTAATACTTAACTAATAAGTGAGTAGTAACATATCTTTTTTTTAACATATTTTTTTTTTATGTAAATGAGCAAATCATCTGATGGTAAATGGACATTATTACCGATGGACATCAGCAATGTAAAAAGTAGCAGTGAAGCATTGCCTACCGGCTATTAAATAAGACGGAAAAAGATAATTAATTATTGATTACTTCCATCTTACGGCAAGGGGTGATAAGTTGTTTATATATTATATCCAAAAATTCAGAATCTTGTCTTAATATCACTCTAATCAAATGACATTGTTTCCCAAATATTTGAAAATTCATTCAACCCTTAGTACCGTATTTTAGGCGCTCAAGGGCTCGACCCCGGTAATTATCATTGCATGGCTTAGAAAGTTCTGGCAAAAGGGTTGACCATTAACCCTTGTCTTCATCAATCCACGTTAGAACAGCAACAAGGTTATTTATAATATATGAATGGTAAACAGCAGCTTCCACTCAGTGTTATAGCCTTGCAGTTAATCCAAGGCCCTTATGTCTGATAGTAACGCCCAAAATTGCAATGACAAAGTGATAAGACTAAAATGTTTTAATATAAAAAGCTGCAAAAGAAGCGAATGCACAACCTGCTGTTAAGGTTGAGAATCCACAAAGATGAGCGAGGAAGCCATGGGTTGCGTTGGAAAAGTTC
>DWPA01000836.1:0-21574 GCA_018251375.1 Calpodes ethlius
AACAAAAAAAATTAAGCGATCCTGTACTTCGGAGGGTACGTGAAAACGTTGTTATTATTAGATAACAGTCGTTAAACCACGTCGATGACACGAGGGGCACTAAAAGTATGTAGATTGTACCAACGCAACCCTAGGTAACCCTAGGTCTTCTCAAAAGCAGATGAATTAATTGAATGGGTGGAAGAATCATTCATACGAGAGCTCATGATGTGTATTTCTACGCCCATATTTATAACAAAAAAAAAGTTGAACAGAGATCATGATGCAACTAAGAACACAATACATTAATATCATAAATACCTATATTATTATTGTGAAATGTGCAATCCAACGATTGACTAAGTTTAAAAGTTTATTATATTTAAGTTTAAAATATGTAAAAACTGAAGTTTAAATAGTGTAAAACTCCATATTAATGTATAGTGGTAGGCAATCGAGTGGTGTCGATGGTCCCCGCGGCAGGAGCGGGACGCGGCAGATGCGCCGCCGGTTGTGATTGTCTTGCTCGATGATTGATGATCTCCGCCGACGGCTGCGGACTAGGGCTGCGACAACGTGCCGTTTTTAGTCCTACATTTATTTTTTATTCGCCAATTGTAACCCGCCAGCTTTGCTGAGTGTTATTGCAAGATTTGTCCATTTCAACTCTTTAGTTTAATAACAACTAGAAAGGCAATTGTGAGATAATATGCATCGCTAGAAGAGCGTAATGTAAAGCTTATCAAAATTGGACATTTTGTGTTTTTTTTCTATTATCTACTATTATATATAATTGTCCATTATTGTATATAATTATATATAATAATAAAATAGTATGTCTTTAAGCATATTTTCAAATGTACGAGAAATCTCTAAAGGTAAATGCAATAGGGTAAAAGCGTTGCCGCCAAGGAAGTAACAGTCAATTTATTTCGGTCAAAACGATATTTTAATTCAAATATAATAATACATTCTTAAATTCTATAAAAGACAAATCACAGATCTCGACAGAAATATTTTTATATTAGGTATATTTAACAAAACAACAAGAAACAAACATAAATTACAACAATGAATAGCAACACAATAATATTAACGTATTGATGCCACAAACTATGGACCGTAAGCACTCGTAAACAAAGTGATTAGTCTATTTATGTACAAATCGGATAACAAAACCTTTATGTAAAAATCGCAGTGCAAACATTTGAGTAAGCACAATAAAAAGAAATCGTAAACATCTTAAATGAATGTAAACACCACAGGCTGGGTGTAGCAAGACATGGATAATCCCCTTATCCCATTGTTGGAGTGATTGACATGTCCTTACGATGTCTTCCGTGTTTACGGAGTCCGGAATTTAACATGTAAATAAAAAATACACTTCATTTGTTATTGTTGCCTTAGAGCGCTTTTGTAGTATATTGGAGCTATCCAACTTATAATCATTTTGATAATTAAATGGATAAATAATAATTTTACCAATACATTTAATATGTTTTTATGGATTGATAGATCTGTTTACAAAATTAAAATATTAACATCCAGTTATCAGTATGTTACAAAGACTAAAACCAGACAGAAATACTAATTATAAGGATGACGAACACGTTATGTAGTAATAAATTAACTCAAACATACATTAATGTTATTATTACAATTTTTTTTTGCCAAAAATAACGTTGGTTGCCAACCCTATTCCACTATTCAACTCACGTTTATTCAATATAAGCAAACTCAAGCATAGGCCACAGTAAAAGTACTTTGCCGAAATATTCTACATTCGTCAACCGCCGCGCCGTGATTTCAATGTTTCGCAGGATACATTTATTTATGTTCAGCGACAAAATTTAATACAGACTTTGAAATATCTCTGCTAGATATCAAGACTTAGTATCATAATATATTTATTTAACTCGCTAGTAATAATAATATTAAGCTATTATTAGTCTACATTGTAACAATCCGCGATTAAAATGTATGACGGTATATACTTTAAAACATGGGTGATACCTCCCTCCCTCCCACAAAGGAAAGCATGCACTACAATAAAATATATATAAATAATATAATAAATAATTATACAAAATTATGTCTCTGACTATATGGCTTCATGGGATTAAATAATATCCTTTGTATTACTTCATATTCATTGGTGTAGTCAGCAAAATTGATGACCCCGTAGCCTGGTTGGTAGTTACCCTAACAGTAAAACAAGAGGTCCCGAGTTCGATTCCCGACTCACAGATAAATATTTGTTCTCTGGTTAAGGATCGCAACACAATGAATCCTAGTGCGGGGAAATGAATAAATGTTTATGTATTATTATTTATTTATATATTTCATAATAACAAATAAAATTTTATAAATGGGAATATAATTTATAATAGAGAATATAAATTCAAAATAATTTAATATAGGTGATACACGTATCGACGTCAATTTATTGAATCTACCATTATTTAGTAAACGTGCTTTGTCACGGTGGAGATGAAATGGCTGCTATATTATCGCTATTAAAACTGCTTCAAATAGCTACTGAATAACTAAAACTGTCCGAACGTCTACATTTACACCAAATAACATGCTAGCGTCTCATTCTACAATATTCGCTACACCGTGAGTACTCACGATTGTTCTATAATGCTTGGATAAATGTAAGTAAGTACTCATTACAATTTTTGTTTGACGAACCATACGACTATTATTCGGTTGCCAGACGTCTTGTTATTGCTTGACAACAATGTCAATTTATAATATAATCAGTGTATAATAAAATCTTCGTAATTTTATGTATTTATTTTCAATTTAGTTATAAAAGTATGACATTTCTCTATAATGTTCACCTATTTAGATATAATATGATATAGTGATAAAAACATTAAGTTATGTAAAATAAATGAAAATATATGATATTGATTGTTATACAACTTCTTGTGCTACGAACCGTTTCGTAAATATTAGTTACACTTAATTTTGTAGAAATTATATTGTAAAACATATTACTATTTTATTAATAATTGACATTTTCGAGATACGTCACCTAAATTTATTAGATTAGGAAAATTAATAGGTTAATAGTGTTACAAATGCCAATTACAGATAACTGATTTCACACATCATTGAAAACATTTTGATGAACCCTTACATGTAATATTCTCACGATGTTTCTCGAACATATAAAACTATAACAATAAAATTGATACCAAATACGTGCATCTATTCAAACATTTTAAGTTAGGAAGTCTGATTTTTATACCACGAGATTATCACTGCGTTTTATGAAATATATTAAGTCTATGTTCCAAGTTCATAGTACAAGTTCCTCAGTATATTGATACGAGTTACCGGGTTTAACCCTACATGCACCAGCGTTATAATAAAGAACAGAACGCGTATATATCGCGTGGAGAGCCCGCGCCATCGCACTGTTGTCCTAGCGCGCCATATCACCATTTCGTCGAACCCGCCATATCTTTTATATTTTTTCATCAATGTCACACGTGACGCCCGAATGTCATTTTCATACGACGGAAAAAATGTTTATTAAGACGCGCGCACGCCGCGATATTACAATTTTCCACTAGTGAAATATGGAAAGCGATTTTTTACGAGAAAATAACAAGGTGAATACGGTGCTGGGATTAAAAGTCGCGTCTAAGAGAGGGTTTAGGGCGATTTATTAAAAACGTTACTTATGCGAGTAACTGCCTACGAAGGCGACATTTTAACTTCTTACCCGTTATGCTCCCTTGCAACAATATTTTAATATTTCTGTTTTTGATTACGCTCTTACTTCTTATTGATAAAGTACTTCGCCCTTGTCGTCGTTGGTATTAAAATTTGCTATTGTCGTCTTTAACTGAATGCTTTTTTTTTACTAACTGATCATTTCTGTTAAATGTGTTGTTTTTAAAATTATTAGTTAATAGTACGTATTACTTTATACATTTAAATTAAAAATAATATAACATTTATGACGTATAATAATTGCCTTATAGCAATTGTGTTCCGGTCTAAAGAGTCCTCTAGGTTACCGGTTACACTTAAACCACCATCTGTCCTCAGGGGTAGCATCTGTGATCAACTTGGAGTGGGATAAATTACTAACAATTACTGACTTGACGATTACTAATACTAACTAGCAGGACTAACCTACACTTACAGTCCTAACGTTCGCAGTTCTCTTACTAACGAACAATAACAATGCGATTACACACCTATTACTAATAGGACTTACTAACTACAGTCCCTCTTACTGTCCTATTTGAAGTTTATCACAAGTAAACGGCAGGGGAGGTGGCACTGATAACTTTTTGCTATACTTATCTCATAAAGAAATAAAAGAGTGTCTAACGAATCTTTTCTTATTTAATGTTTTAAATTTCGAATACGATACCTAATAAAAATTATGTAAATGTAAAAAACATAGGGATGTTTCATAAATGTAACTACTTACCTAATTATACAATAGTTAATTATATTATATTAAAAGCTCTAAAGAGGTCGGAATTGTAAATTAGGTTTGTTTTCGTTATTCAATACGAAAACTACGCTTAGTTACTATTGGTAAAGCTTAAGTGTAATATTTTATTTTAATTAATTTCAGTAATTATAAATTCTTGCTTAAATTTATTCATACTTCGTCATTGTTTAATGTTTTTTGCGTGTCTATGATATATTTGACTCATTTATGTAAGCTTTTACAGTGGAAAATCATGAAAACACATGAAAATATCGGACATCAACAACAAAATGGACTATTATGTATTCGAGGGATAGTAACTCAGTTCTGATACATAATAACATGATATTTGGTATAAGTATCATAGACTATGTGTAGATGACAAGTTTCGTACCTACCTTACCATACCCTGCTGGTCTTACGTGAAGCATATAAAATATGTACGTGTGTGGTATAGTGTACATAAAATCGCAGATACGCACACAAGTATGAAAGTGTGTATCATTGATATTTTCCCCAAAACAATGTCTTATTGTTATTTTTATTATTATTTAAATTAAAATACGAAACCCCTTCTGTTCTGGTTTACCACAACAACATGCAACATGTTTTTTTTTTTAATATTTTTACTAAAGACACGATAACTTTTTTTGTCAATTTTGTACTTAACCGTTGTTATAAAGAAAATAAGGTAAATATAGTTAGCAACATTTTCATACTACCAAAGCTTTTAAAGACTTATGTGAAATGATTACACATTACGTTGTATTGAGTATAACATGGACTATAGAGATTCTAAGTGTTATTATTCTACACTTAGCATAGTATAACCTTAATCGGGCATCCAGAATGCGTTTGACAAATGAGTACCATTATTTGACGGGATCGAGCCGCAGTGCCGACACGTGTCAACACGCTGTTGTCTTTTGTTTTATTAAACTCACCCCCCGTTATATTGGTTCTGTGAACGATTACTTTACTACACAGGTAGTGAGACATTAATCAAACTAACTTTTGATACCGTATCCTGATAAAAATAGTTTATATACACTTATAATAGGTACATAATAAGCAAAGCTTACTTGATCACTTATTTATGGCTAGTTTCCATAACTAGTCCCTTATTGTCGATAGATCATACCTTAACAGATATGATGGATGTTTTTCCTTTCCAGTAAAGAAAGATAAAGATAAAGCTAATAGGTAATGCAATTGATGCACAGATGCAAGTGTTTTATCGTTTATCAAAGATAAGTATAGATATATAACCATTATGCGGGAAAGCTACGGATAGTTTCGGACTTTAAATCCAAGAAAACCCAATATTTTTTTATTAAATCCCAAATTATGATATCCTTCTACGATTATTTAAGAGTAATTTCCTCCTCATCATTAGGATGAACGGATTGAATCCCGATATAATTATGTGACTAATTAAATTATTTATTAACTATAATTATTTAGGCTACATTCAATGCGTAATACTCACTTAAAACTAATTAATCAACTCAATTTCCATTAGTAAACTACCACAATATTAAGAATTAATAAAATAAAACACCAATACGAGTGCAAATTATAATTACAACTTAATAATTACTCATTATAATTAGTAATCGCCTATAATTATTGTAAGTAGTGTAAATGATGTCATTTCATTAATGAAAGTAATTTATTCCTCGTAATTCATTAAATAATGCATAACAAATGGCCACATATTGGCATCATTCAACTGCATCACACATTACTTACATAATATAATGATTTGCAATCATTCATATTCAATGGGTAATTTTTTGTCATCGACTTATGAATATTATGTTATTAACTAATATAATTTATAATAAATTAATAAGTAATTACATGGAGTTGTGGAGAAATAATATCGGTCATCGAAAAATAAAGTAAGTAATTTCAACTATTGAGCGAGTTTGTTAGTTCTACCGAAGATACGGACAAATTATGACGAAAAGACAATAACGTTTGAAGGAGCACAGTTTTATAACAAAATACCGTCAATCACAAAAATGTGACATCGCCGTATGTCTTTAAAATAAAATTAGCTGAAATAACTATTACGTACTTAGCTTATACCTAACTTAAATATATAGTTATATTTTGTTAGACAAATGAACGTATAATTGTTTCCAAAATTATATATTTTGTAGATATATATACATATATATATATATACACTTATCAAAGATGATGACGAACTTACATTTATCGTCATCCGTCATCAAAATCGTCACATCACTCACAAACATGAATAAAAAATCGACCTAGCTTAGTCGACTTCTGACTTTGCTTTTGGTGGGACTCAAACCTGGGTCACACCACTCAACTAGCAGCGTCTTATTAAGATTTTTTTGGCTTAACTAAAGTCAAATTAAAAAAGATTTGGTTGGATAGTAAACTATGTTAAAGAATAAATTACTTTTTGCTATAGTTCTATTTAAATTGGATTAGTCAATATCTATTTTATAATATTTAAAATGTATGTACATCTAACAAAATGTATCTGTTGTCTAATTCCTTAGTTCCTAGTACGTAAATGTTTGTATCTTTTATTAACGTCTTTCTTTTGCTACGAAAGTTATTTTTATCCCAATTTTTCTATATTTTTCTCTCCCATACAGCAATGATTAGCCACACAAAGTAAATTTAAGTGTAGCACACTTGATTTGCTATCCCGCTAAGGTTTTCGCTACAGATAATAATAATGATAATATTTTGGTGTCTCGTGAGGAAATACATAGAGTTGATATTAATTGGTATGATTTTATTTTGAACACCCAACGAATAAGTGTTATAAGTTTGACGTGATCGAGATAGTATTTTCTATATTTAACATGCTGATTTGTATGATGTTGATTTGTATGTGCCTATGCCAATATCCATCTACGCATTAAGTATTTTCATTGTTATTTCTCCCATTTCTGGAAGTCATATCTTCATAAAATTATGACAAGAGTGTAAATTAGATAACATTAATTAATTAATTGTATGTCACGCAACGCCTTGTCGATATGTAGCCACTCCGACGAAATAGCGAAAGCTAATAATTCCATATTTTGACATTGTATCTGTTATAACCTATTTATCCACCTTAATAGGTTCTTTAAAATTAAGTTGTAATAGGTCAAGAAAGAACTGTTATTTTTTACTTTTTACAGGTTTCATGGGTCGGGGGTTAATAAAAATCATTAATTTAATTTTTATGTATTATTATTAATTTGTGTCAGTTAATTTCTAATCACTTGTTGATTTCGGCAATTTTTATTTTCTTTATGATTGTACAATAACATACAATGTAATTTTTACCAATAATATGTTTTATGCTGAAAAATTAAATTACTACGCATATAAAATATAAGTATAAGATTAAAATAAATATTTATGAAAAATCAAAGAATGTAAAACGAACACAACAAAATCGGCAGTGTCACACGAATGAACAGCTCTATACAGATCCCGCATCGATGATTAGTATCCTTGTAAACCGTCGAGCTCTCCTCGTGATAAATAGTCAAGCTCTGGCGATAGGCCAACCTCGCGGAATAATCAAATTTTATACTGCACACTGGCTCCGAGCGCCATACAGCCATGCCGTGTCTTTTATGGATTTTATCCCCCTAACAAGATGCTTGGGTTTCGTTGCGGTCGCTTGAATTAAACCGTCGTTGATAAAGCCCTTTGGCGCGGATGCTATTTCCTGTTGAGCCGAAGATAACGCTGGAGGAAGATAAATAAGCCTTCTGATTATTTAGTTGACGTGAACATAGATAGAAATTTTGTTTACAAATGCTTATTGGGAAAAATAGGTTCCTCTTAGAAAAGTAGTGTATACGCTCGATATATAAAGTTGCAGGAAGGATAAACAAGTAACTACAAACCTAAAATATGTAAGTTCAGAGATGATGATGTGTTTATTCCCAAACAGAAGTTCACTGCGTCGATGTTCGCTAACAATCTTTATAAATAAAGCGAACCCATTGCCTATTCATGACGGGCAGAATTCGCCCCCTCCCCGTCCGCGCACCCCCGTATCAAACAAGCCCCTTCATGTCAAATACTCCGCGCCCCGCGTCTGTCAAACTCTTCGCCAGCGTTTGACAGGGATCCTCCCTAGCCCGCGGGGTGGAGAGCCACCTTGCAATCTGTGTGACCGTTCCAAAATACACCTTAATGTATTCATATAAAGTTTAATTTCGTGTTTCCAATTCGAGTACTCCCCCGTAGGCCGCGCGGCTGTCACGAGTCTAGGTGCAGGCGCCACGTCGAATGATGGATGACGTCAGGGAAGGTCGGCAGCATCACGCGTCATTCATGTGTACACAGGCGTAAGGGATACGTTTTTCGCGTGACGATATAATATCGGTGATATGCAAATTTGCTGTCGGGCTCCCGTCGAACTGACGCGAGCCTATACAGAACGGACGCCCGGACGTCGCGATTAACATGCATGTCTCTATTATTGAGAATTGAGAGTTTAATTTATAATTCGCCTTTGTAAATTGCTAGCAATAGTACAAATATAGCGATAAAACAGACATACGTAAAATAGGTATTACTGTTTCATTACAGAACGCTATTTGGAAAATGACACCATCGGAGACACTTTTTTGTCGTGACCACATGATATTTGACCCCTTTGTGTCAAAATTTTAAGTCAGAATATTAAAGACAAAGATGTTGAAAATAAAAAATTGTAAGGAAAAATAAAATCCAAATAATTTTCTTTTAATATCGAATGAAAAAAGACGTATGGATGTGTAAACGAAACATTTTTAAGTAACTTCATGAGTCTATCATATTTGCTTGTTTTGCAAAAGCACCACTTATTAAAGTATCTATTTTGCGTAATAGTGGCTCAATTCGTGTAGGGAGTTCGCTCCCTTCGCGGACCGACTTGTTCCTCTAATGTATACTTTATGAAAATTAAATATTTCACTCGCAGCGGCTTTGAGATGTTCCGCGGAGTGGGGATTACAACAAATTTGCATTATTTAATGGATATTGTGCGTGAGGATTTGTCACGAAGTTCACTTGTTTAGTTCACGATGTGCCGCTCTGTTTTGTTGATTTTGATTGATCGCTCGCTTCCAGTTTTGTATCGAATTTAAACGCCTCAACAAACATTAAATTTCAAACTCAAATAGTTGTTGAGGATTACGTGAAGTTTTCGAAGTTGTTCAGGTTTTAAGAGCGCTGCGGCAGTTTGAGAGTAACTAACTAGTTGAAGCTTGTTGTAACGTTAGCTCGCTGAAACTGTTTGCCGTTCTTTATTTTTCCCTTCTTTATTTTTTCATGAATAAAACAACAGATTTCTACTTCCGCCGCGTAACTTCTCTCTCCCACCTTCGATTTATTCGTCGGATAAAGAAAACTTCCTTTAAAAATGTAAGAAAAGTTCCCTTTAATATTTTCCGTCTGTTAGCTATCTCGCGGCTTGCCGTTCATATTATGCGCATTTAAAATTATGTTTTTATTTTCGTCCTCAATGGTTTAAGGTCGCCGGATTTTCCTTGAATCAAATGTATACCTATTAACATAACGTTTGAGGTTCAACCGATTCGAATCATTTATATTTCCTTCCATAATAATCTTTGCTAGTTTTGTTCCGCAACAACTATTCGAGTTGAACGTACAATGTTCAAGGCAGTATTATCCTTGAATCATCACTTTAGTTACGCTTTTGCAATGTTCAACCGTCATGCTGTGGTTTGCGCCAGTCAGGGCTCATTTGTAATTCTAATGTTTGTATGATAACACTACAAAAACTGCAACGTACTTATAAATAATATATAAAATAATTCTAAGATCCTTCAAACAGATTTTATAGATCCTACAGAATTAACTTTGACTAGAATTAGTCTGCGAATAGTGATGTGACGTAAGAATATTGGTCAAGTATTAATGTAATTGTTGTAGTTTGAGTTCAGCATTTTAAAGTTACCGATGTGTATTTCAAGTCAGTTAGTCAGAGAACTTTAACCGTTAAAATAATATATGGACTCTTTTTTTTTACGATTGAAAAATGTAAAAAGAGATCGTAACCATTCCCTCATTCCTATATGTGTCACTTGATTTTGGGAGTTAGTTGAAGTTATTTATCATTATATTATTATTTAAAATTTATGATAACTATTATAAGATCGATTAACTTTTTCAGATCAATGACGTAAGAGAAAACTGGTAATATTTGAAACCAATAAACACACACACATCTTTATCTGTAAAAACGACAAAATCGGTCATCTAAAAAGCTTTATATAATAAGATGGCCACGATTTCGTTATCAGAAGAATTATTTTTATACTCCTAAAAAAATTTAACGTAATACCCCTTTCACCCTTTTTAAACTACCATTTTAACCCTTTGCAAGACTAATTTTCAAAAATTAAAAATCCTTTCTACTAATTTTATATATGGAATATTTATTCAAAGTATAATGCTTTTTGATCTACTGGTTTGGGCTGTGCGTGATCTGTCAGTCAGTGTCAACGCTTTATTAAGCATAATAGCAGCAACCTGTCTTGTAAGAGCCCTCGATCAAAGGTAATCTGAAACAGGAATTCAATTCCTTTCTCAGAAATATTAATAACATAGTAGAATGTATCTATGTACCGATAAATTACAGCTTCGAATAAATATTGTAATTTTTTTTAATTTAATCGCAAGAGATATGCCTATGCTAGATATTTTCTTTTCCTTGGCTTGGCCTTAAAAAAACTTATGTACATGAAATTCGGTAACTTTGCTTTAAGTAAAGCTAAGTTAAATCATATTAAAATAGACGAAGTAACTAATCGCAACGAGATTCTAAGTTAGACTATAATTCGAAGTTACTCGAGTTGACTATAGTTGTTATGTTATGTATGTATATACTATGTTAATTTTTTTAATACTTAAACCTTATAGTACCTATTTGTTTTAATATTAACTTTTGACTAGCTCATTCTTTAACATAATTTAAAGTTTGTACGTCCAACACGATAGAATATACTTAATAGGCTCACGAACGTCAAATAGTTTGATTCTACTGTTGTAGCAAGATTTCTTATTAAAGAGGGGAAGAATCGGGAAAGAAACTCCTAAGCACATCTTTTAAAAATACCAGAGATTACAGGTGTCTTACGATTATAGAGATCACGTCACCTTTGACGTAAACGCCTAGGTATATAATAAAACAAACGGGCATAAGTAATGGAACAATAATAAAGCTTCACTTTGGTTACAACGCGATACTATCGGCAATCTATCAAGCGGGGAGCGAGGCGCACTGTGACACTAAACTTGTTACTTACACCGAGGGCCAACACTAGCAATTTAAATTCATCCTTATCGTAACCAAGACCTTTAATCCTTGCCGTCAACTAAAACACTGATCTTAAAGATTTGATTAACATTTTTTCAAACAGATTGACGGCCCCGTAGCCTTCTTGGTTGTGACCCTGCGTGCGAGGGATCCTGGGTTCGATACCCGGCTGGGGCAGATATTTATGTCACAGATAAATATTTGTTTTCGGGTCATGGGTGTTAGTGACGTGTTATTTGTGTTGTCCGTGTCAACCGCGAGACAGGATTCCCAACTGCGGGGGTATGAATGTGTTAGCGCTATTATTATTAAACATTTTTTATTTTACGAAATACGAGTAATATGTCCTCGGTTCGCTAGGTATATATTTCACACTATTACATACCTTAAACAGTCGTTAACAAGTACCGATTTCTTTATTAGACGTTCTATATTTTTTTAATATTCATAGATAATGTTATGTATCTCAGCCTCTCGTAAGGGACTCAATATCGTAGTAGGTTTCAGACAATCGAGATCGGAGATTATGTACCTAAATATCGCCGTATTATAATTAACTTATAGGTTTTGTTAAAATTAATTTAGTTTGCCTTTATTCCAATGACGGTAGGATGAATAAAACCTGTCGAAGTAAGCGTCTCTATATAATTTTAATAGGGTATGACGCATTATAAGCGATGTTAACTACAACATAAGAAAACCAGATTTAGTTCGGAGATTTACCGCTAGATGGCGTTTACTAAAACTTCGATACAAAACATTGAAAATGAATAGTTACGATTACGTCATCAACTCATCTTTAGAATATTCTTTGCCGTATGAAATATAAATGCATATATGTATAAACAATATAAATATCTAAATATTAAGATCAAATAAACTAGGTACCAACATTGATCTTTTTTCTAAAATCTAGTTGTAACTACTTTAAAATTCTCACATTTTCCCTGTGTTTTTTTCCTTGTGTTTTGCCCATGGGGCTTTGGGCTATGATAGTTCTTATCACCACTAACTCTGGAGTGAGTTGAACAAAAAGTAGCATTCTGTGATAAGGTTATTCTGAAAAAAAATATTAAAGAAAAACAAAATATACCACATGGATCAGCTCCATCAGTGATCCATCAAGCTCTAAAGAAATGGCACTTGTTTTATACAATAGAAGTAATTTAAATTTAAGCCCTTCGGAACCCGGGGATCATATCGATAGGGATTTATTCCGGCTCCACAGTTCCGCACACCCCTCCAAGTAAAAAGAAAAGTCTTTATTTACTACATTTTCCATCAATGTCTAGTTCGTTTAATATTCAATCATGTTGTATAACTGATTTTTAGTCTTCCTGCATGTAAGTGATACGTAATTGCTGTTGAAAACCACCTTACTCGTAGAAATTTAAAATACACGCTTGGATTATGAAAACACATGAGTTTTAATAATGACTTAAACTACAATTTCAAAGAGTACTTTAAATGTTGATAGTTCTTACTTCGTTAAAATTCTTACCTGTTGAATAAAAATAATTGCTTAAGATATTATTTCAAGTTTGGATTGGGAGCCTTTACCTTTGAAAACATTATGGAGAACAATTATAATTGACAATTTTTGAAAATTATAGTTGTGTGCGTGATTCGAACTTAGGCCCCCACGTTCGGGAGACCAATGTTCAGAACACTAGGCTACCACTGGTTATAAGAGACTTGTATACTCTAACAAATAACTATATATATCACTAAGATATGCTGATAAATTGTAACTGAAGCAATAGTTAATACATCATCATTTTTTATCTCTAGCTGTACCGTGTATAAGGACTTATCTAGGTATATGGAAATCCCGTCGTAAGTCACAGTTCAAGGCTTTAACAGACAGTATAACAATATACAGTGTAGTGTATACCATACTTATATTTGTAGTGGTAATAAATGAAATAAGTTACCAGGTATACGTGCCTATATGACCTAATAAACCTTGTTATTTAAATATTTAATTAAATATAACATCGACTTAATAGATTATAGCACAGAGTATAAATTTACAATGATATCAAACAATTCAGTGTGATTTGCTGTAAGAGGTGTATGCAACATTCAATTCCTTACTTTTATCGGCTTATGGAACGTAACACATAACCTTAAAAAACCTGTATATAAATACATTAACAAAATGAAATTACAATACAATTTAAATACAATAACTGAGGTACATTAACATCAAAGAATACACAATTTAATAAAATTGGATATGTTTTGAATATCAAAAAATGTCCTTCACATCACTTTTATAATCAATATTATTCATTATATAATGACATATTTACGAGTAGGTAGTAAGATATAATTGTCACAGATCTATAATTAATCAAAATTATTTATGGAACATTAATTCATTTATACCAAAATATACTTTATATGACCAAACAATTAATACCTGGGTTATAATAATGTACATCAATATTTTTTATTAATTAATAATTAACAATCTTTGTGCTTAATTAATTGGATTAATAAAACAGAAACATATAATTATTTAAATATGTAACAGGTTTAAATGTGTGCGTGTTATGTAACTGTAATGGTTTTCTGTTCGAAAAGAGTTTCATAAATATTCATGTTCGGTATTAGCATGGCGGGAGGTACGCGCGGGCGGCTCCCGCGGCGTGCGGCGATGCGCGCTTCTCATTATTTCGCCATTTGCCACAAAAACATCCCGATTCGCGCACCTTCGCGCTTCTTCGTACACATGGACTGCTTGCAACGTAATATCAATATTTATACTATAAACATGTTTATACGTACTTACTTATACCAGGAAATGCTTATATGTGTGCGAGTCGTAGCTACGCGGAAATCGAGTAGTAACGTTTTCGAGTGTAAGGTTCTTTCGTCCTTGGGTTTAAGTCGTTCTGTGATCGTAGTTCTTGGTCAACAGACGGAATGTTAAAACTACTCTTCCTGGTGGAGGTCCTTGTGAAATATATCAATAAGTTTATGAATAGGTACTTGTGTAATAAACTATAAGCACCAACTTTAAATTGAATCCTTCGTGCCCTGGGGTACGTAATTGATACAATTGAATATTTTAACACAGAATCCTAACAGTCGGGTGCATAAAAGTTTTCGTTAAAATATCATTACAAAATGGAGGCATTAACGCTAACATATTTTTAATTTAATGAAGTTGAACCCAACAATTTTAGGCGATTATTGTCGAATCAAAAATACAATTAAAAATACCAGTTTGACACTTCGTTCTATTAAATGTTGTTCTGTGCTACGCTATAATGATGCATTAGAATTTAAGTAATGCTAAATATTATAAGTTCGTATCTGCAAATGGCTGTAAGTGTGAAAAATGTTGAGATACAAGACTATTAAAACAAAACACGCTGTGATATTATGCATAATTGTATTTAATTTCATTGCTGAGTATTAAATTGAACACCTACCAAACAGTATACACATACCTACATACTACAATACACTTACCTACTGCAAGTAAATAATAAGAATGAACGATCATAAAAATGAACCGTGTTTTTTTGAACATATAAAAAAATAGTAATGTGAATTTGCAGTAGTTTAAATTAAAAACATTTATTTAGGTGTTCAAAATTGATTTTGAATTATTGTTTGTTTATTGTGTTATTAATGTTAATTTGCCATGTTCGTGATTAAAATAACGGGAGCCGTTCTCTCAACGTATTGTCCATTCCGTTCGGTCCCCTCCGTGCATTGCGTGGCTGCCCCCTGTACCCCATCTTCTTCATTGTTTTAATTTCACTTGAATCACTAATTGCCGGGGAAGAAGCGTTTTAGATTTTCCCGCAAACGTTTTTAAGAACCACCTCATTGCATTTTAAAAGAAAGGATTATAATTTCTTTCGCCCTTTTCTTGTGGGCGTGGCGCGTCTTTTATTAATTCCGCTGGCGCTCTCTTTGAAATAAATTAAGCGACCTTTCTATTTCTTACTCCTAATCGTGTATATCTAAATTTCTAGAAGTAGCTCTTTTAGTTTTTACTAGACCCTATAAGAGCTAATTCTAGAGATTTTTTGTGTGACTACTTGCGCTGAGTTTACTTTTAATAATTTTACTAATACGTACATGTAACTATATACATATCATTATTTAACTGCCTGTTAGAAGAATTTGAAAACTATAAAACATGGTCCTTGTTTCTTTTTTCTTATCTTTGCTCTTTTCCTCGTTGATTCCTTGCCCTATGGTATGGTAGTGTATGTTCTTGGGTAACGGTGCCGCCTTACTATGGAGAAACTCGTCTACAAAATTTTCGCATACAGTACTTTCGTATATAATATAATAAATATAATATAATCACAACCCGTAACTGTCCCCCTTCTGGGTTCGGATCTCCTCACACAATGTGAGGGGTATAGGCCATAGTCCACCACTGGCCATGTGCGGATTGGTGGACTTCACACACCCTCGAACACATTATGGACAACTCTCGAGTGTGCGGATTTCCTCACAGTGTTTTCCTTCACCGAAGTAAGTGATAATTTAATTATATTATGCAAATAACTTTTTTGAAAGTTAGAGGTGCGTGCTGGATTCGAAGTGACGTCTCCACGTTCGGGAAACCAACGTACGAACCACTAGGCTACCAACGCTTAATAATAATCTTACATATGTATAATGGCTTCACCCGTAATATTATAGTCTAAACGCCATCTAAAATAACCATTTCAACAAAATTGCTGTAAAGACATGAGAATCAGATGCTTCAGACAGTAGTAAAAACTCCGACTAGCTGAAAAGAAAAACTGAAAGAGATGAAGAAGAGAAAAATACAATGTATTCTAAAAAAGAGAGAGAGGGGAAACGATGGAGCACAATCAAAGAAACGACAATACACAAGTATTATTAGATATTCCCGACGTCATCACGTCATCGCAGAATTCTTGTAGCGTTCATAAATTTCTCATGCTCAAATCTAGAACGTTACCCTTATCTTGAAACAGCTCAATTGGCATTGTATGTTATACTGCAGCTGCTTCGCATTGTCACTTGGTTGTAATTTCAATATAATTTGAGTAGTAAAATCAGTTACTTAGATATAAAAGGAATCACATGAAAGAATTAGATATTTATTGTAATAAGATTTGTGTTATCTTTGTTTTAATTTTAATATGTTTTTATACCCCGGTGTACATGAAATAACCTGAATAAACAAATAAACAGAATATAAATTATTCTTTTCTTCATTTAAGATATATAAATTACTTATTTGTTTGTAAATAAATACAGAAAACTAAATGTTTGTGATTGTATAGTAAGAGTCGTGATTTTTACCAGTTATAAATTATAATTTTTATAACGTTGGTTCGGTGATGTAACTAACCTGTCTGTCACTTTGAATATATACAGATTTCAAACTCTTTAAACGCACTCTTAATAATTAGTTGCTTCTTTTAAGCATTACTTTTCACTGAGTTTTCATATACTTTTGTATAACCGCCAATATTTCTCTGGTTTTAGGAATAACATTTTTATGAAAATTATTACGTAAAAGATATATTATATTTGGCAAGTTATCATTTTACAACCGCATAAGTATTCACTCCTGAAATATTTTAATATTAATGCACCAACAGACTAGACCTGTCAGTGCTAAAACAACTAACCTGCATAAGTTTTTAAGCTCAGCACTGCCTAACGGAATGGCGGCGATTGTTGCAGGGCCTAAGAGTCCATAGGCCAGAGCGCCGTCGCACGCTTCTTCGCTGCCGTTCTAGACGCCAACCATTGTTTTAAATTCGTTTTTACAATTACTATCGTATATAAACGCGCTTTAGATTAATTTTACATTGGTATTGAATAAATCTCTAAGTAGCGGCGACTACTTTATCAGTCTGCGCTAAACTTTAATAAAGCTCACGCGCCAACACACCGCGAACCCAGTAAGATGTCATCGGTCGAGTCGTAACATCATTTATCACTCGCACAACGCCGCGGGCCGCATCGGGAGGTACTCGACAAACGCACTGCATACGTGTATTTAAATAAATTACACTTTGAAGTAAATCATTAACAATAAAAACATCTCATGATATATGTCCCTAATAAACAAAGCTTCGATATATTTTTTATGTATGCTATTACAGAAATCGAAAATATCTACTGTCCTCTTTGTTTCGTGTTGTCTTTCAACTGAAGTAAATAACTATTAATGCTATAAATCACTATTATACAATTAGTATTTAATTAGCATACCTAATACCTAGTTGGTAAAACAATTACTAACATGCAGCCCTATTAATTGATAAATGGTATTTTTTATACCTACAAGAAATATATTGTAGGTACCTATTAAATTTGGTCGCGTTATACTTTTATAATGTAAGTGGGTCATTATGAAGTGAATGTTCTAAAAAAAACTGTAAAACTATTACAATAAAGACAGCAACGATTGTTTTAATGATACAGTATTGCATAACCGGTGTATCTTCTTTTATTCCAACATCATTACGACCGGTAGTGGGCGCTAGTTGGTTGATTGTTATCTGAGATTTTTATCGCAAAACCACTGTATCATTGTGAGATAATAAAACCGAATGACAAGGTATTATTCGCGGTTATTCATTTCTCGCGAAGGACCGTTCGATTGAACCAATCTCAGCGGGACTCCAGAATTTTCGCGAAAGGGATTCGAGTACAATTGGATTTTTGGTTGGGAAACCGGAATAATACAACGGGTATCGTTCTGAAATCTCTGATTTGAATCGTTTCAACGAGGCTTTGGTGGGAATTGGGACGGTATTTTCGCCTTTCGCCAGTCACGGTGAGGTGCGCTGCCGACAGCCCCCGGATCAGATAGGTACTCGCTTAGAAGGTACAGCGCTTCGTGGATAATCAGATATAATGACACGAACAAAATTTGCAAATTTCCTTCACTTACGTCGTTCTATTTCATACTACTTGTGATGTAACTATAGTTTTAATCATCCGATCAGGTCACATTTTTTTTTATTCGTGTGGCATTAATAAGCGCATAAAATTAACATATAGTGAATATCTTAAACACAAAAATTTAATAACTGTTTCTCTACTGTTACTTTTGTAGTGATACAAATGTTAAAATTATAATACCACTTAAGTATACTTTGCTATCCTTATTAGCTAAATATATGTTATAACTTAACGTAACTCGATATTTTAAATATTTATTTTATTATTAATATATTTCTTATTCGAATAAATTAGTTATACTGGTTAGTATTTTCTAATCTTAATAGATATTCATTTGCGATATATCGATATTGTTTGCGTGATATATCGATGTTTTTTAAGATTATTTCAATTTATATCGATTTGAAAATCTTACCATTAGAAAGCAACAGAATTTGTTGTTAACATAAATAATTACTGCACATTAAATAAAGACATTTTCGTTTGTCTATGTCAGATAATTATTGGTTTCATTATTTAATAAAAAATATCTTTCATCGTTGTTCTTGTTTTCAGACTACGAACAACGTTTTATGTATATTATCATGTAAGTATTTAACAATGTGGAACAACTTTGAAAGATTGAGCTTAATAAAGGTAGTCACAAAATTAAAAAAACAAACAATATTTTGCTTTCTAATTATACCGAGTAAAATTAAAAATCGATTACTGATATCGATATTTGTTAAAAATATCGATGCGATATTTCCACTTAGAAACTTTTAAGCACTTTCAACATCACTACATAAAGTGAGAACTGTAGAAGGATTTAATTTTACTATTACAACGTTAACAACAACCATTTCACAGATATTCAAAATGTTAGCTATGTAGTGTCGTTCCGCGTGTGTACGCGCATTAGGTTTATCCTTTATCTGTTTCCTTGTCGGCGGCTCACAAAGGGCTCCACCGCACAAAGGGAACATGTTAATGTTAGCGTATTACAGGGATTTTTTGGTTTCCCGTCCGTTTTTCTTATATTTATATCTCAAATATAATATTTATAATACGAATCTGTATAGTACTCGTGATAGTTCAAAGGTTATGTGATATCTATCTAGATTGATACTACTCGTGATATTATTAAGAACATATACCCTATTTTCTTTTTTAAAAGCTTCTCCGTAACTTATAATGTTTGTTAGTATGTTTATGGGGGGCAAATTTCACAATCAGTACTTGAGACAATGCATTTATATGGTAAGCATAACTTGAAACTACACTCAAGACAAGATAACTCCTCACTGATGAAAAGAATAGTAACTTTTTTTTGTAATATTAGAACGTGTTTTTAATTTCTGATATTAAAAACATGTGTCGAAAATTAATTGGAGGGGGGGGTTTAATGGTCTTGATGTTGTGTAAAGTATATTTGGTAATATATTATTGAATAACAAAGGATTGTGATGATAATGATAATTATTTAGATAGCTAAAGATTAGATAGCTAAATCGAGACAAAAAAGTTTACCTTTCCTTCCTTCTATATTACTTTTTGTTGGCAACAGATCGGATACCGTCAGCTTTCACTTGGTTCTTCACAACTAAACAATACTATATTAGCATAAGAAGCTAAATGCTATCGTACATCCTTAATTCTTATAAGAAAGTTTCTTTTATTTCCTATTAGAAAATATATGTTATAAAAGCTTACTGAAATAACAATTATAGATAATTTAAAACAAAGCCACGATATTAAAATATGCGTGTATGTAATAATAAATTACTAATCAAATAACATAACTATTCCCACTTTATGCTTTTATTATACGTTTACATATACTTATGAGTTAGGAAGATAAGTATGTAAAGGTATTACCCATGTAAGACTTTTTCCATAGTAACAGGGTCATTCTAAACTCTTTTGCATTTCACTGTATCGACAGTTCAACGCACGGCACTACATTGGGTATGACTCATTGAGAATCAAAGAAATGTCCGCAACGAACGCGCGGGACTCGCAAAAGAACAGTAGTGGAGATTGCGTAGAAAGCCAATACCGTTAAGTTTATTCCATTATTCAAGTAAGATAGATACGAGCACAAGTTTGTTACTTATGCCACAGTAACATCGGATCAGTAGGTAAGTAGTAAGAGAAAAAAAAGTGTTAGGTAATACGATTGAAAAATTTCCGATTGATGATTCTTGTCTAAAATCCAATTAGATCTTTCATCAGAAGAAAAAAAGAAAACAAAATAAAAAAAAGATAAAAGAGAGAAGATACAATTAGAAAGGGAAAACATAAGAGTTTATGAGTCTTCGATTTTCCTACGTTGATAGATCTTGGTCATGCACGCATTTTATATTTATTGATTCTACATAATAACTTTCCATTGATACATTAAATGCACATTTTAGTATGGTACATATTTAGCTAGTATTTTTACTATCAATATTTAGTATTTTTATCAAACATGTTTAACCGCCTCGTATAAACTGGTATGTGGCACCAACTCCAATTAGAAATAGTTCACATAAGATTCATCGTCGCCATCGTAACCCTTAGTTGAAATCGGGCACTACCTTACAGTACTTACGTAGTAGACGTTAAATATTATAAAACATAACTAAGACTATTTGTGCAGATGATATCTATATTGAGTACAGAATGACTTAAGTAACGAATTTATTAGTTCCTCGCAAACAGGAATGAAAACAACACTTCAGATAAATAGTGATTTAAATTTATAATTTGGATTTTATTAGTATCAGTTCAGTACACACATTGTATGAACTAGTTACAGGCTGGATATTAAAAAAAAAGTGAATAAAAAGCGCGCGAATTCAGCCACGTGAGCATATACTCAAATATTAACACTACGCATATAGTTTAATAAAACAATA
>DWPA01000837.1:0-21561 GCA_018251375.1 Calpodes ethlius
GTATCTGAATTTTTTGGTTACCACGTTTTTTGTCCACACTTAAGAGAAACACTTTTCTTGCATGACGTAAAGTCAAAGGCAAGAAGTTTTGGGCTGGAAGCTAGGTTTTATATATATCTTTGCATTCACTTAGCCACCCCACTTATGTCTAATGGTTAGTGTAGGATATTCATGTAGGAGGCAAGTCAAATGCAAGCTGTTTGAACAATGACAATCCAAGATGGTGGCCATCTCCAGTTACACTCAGGCACACATACATGCTCTTACGTAACAGATATTCAATCTTAATGTTCATAATATTCTTATAATAATATTGTTTATAGGAACAATCGGTACCCGATACGGCGGCTATGGCTCAACACGTTAAGTCCTTGATCGACGACTGCAAGAAGCTGCTGGTGGACACCGAACCAGTCCTTGGCTCTTGGGGGCTTATCGATGCCGATCCACAGTGAGTACTATACTTTATTATATCTATATATGTTATAGGCTTAAAATATAGTAATATCCTTTTTACTGTGTGTTTCAAAATATTATCTTCATTTTGTTTTAATTAACGAGCCTAATCCGACAGTCACGAGACGAAACGCTCAAAGCGAATTCGCTCAGCGCTGCAGTTATCAACGTCGAGCGTTAAACAAAAATGTATGAGTTCAAATGTTTGTGCATCATATTCGGGAGAAATAAATTAACAACATGCTTTTATAGTGCAAATAAACTTAGTGTCCCTACATTACCTATCTCTTTCCAGCACGGGAGATCCGCAAGAGACGGAGATGGACAGCGTGCTAGTACTGACGAGTGAGGCGTATTACGTCACAGACTACGACGAGACATCCGACAGGCTGCTCTCCGTACAGAGGGTCCCGCTGCGTGACGTCACGCTCGTCGAACTCGGAACATTGGACTCTAATGCTACGGTATGAACTCATCAGCAATTTTAGCTTTCATTACTTTGATATATTGAAATTAAATGTATATTTTATTCTAAGTTAAGTTTACGAACTCGTGTGCCTGAGATCAATTCCTGGACACGTTGATACCAGAGGGTTGCAAAAGAGTTATATTAAAAAAATAGGATAATGACCCACATGAGGTAATGAGAGATATTGTACCCCGGTTGTACCACGATTGCCTGTCAGAGGACTTTTCGTTTTCGCGGAAGCTTATAGTGTCAGGCGAGTCCTCCGACCGTTTGGGGGACGACTGACTGCAGCAAGGCAAGGTCTAACAGATAACGATAAGATCCTCCGCTAAACAGCAGGGTCCGTCCGCCACCGGAAGGCACTTGTTCTCCCGAGTCCAAGCCGAGGTAAAAGAGGTATCCCTGCTGGTACCCTGCTACCCTGGTAAGCCATGGACAAAGATTGCAGTCTCATCCAAATTGCAGTTGTTCGGTGTTGGCCGCAAGAGCAGCGCCGAGGGCGTGTACTGCATTCGCATCAACTACACGTGCAACGCCGAGCCCGGCTACTGCCACATGTTCCGGTCGACGTCGCTGCGGTTCTTCAACAACATGGCGGTCGTCATCAATACACGGGACGAGATGATTGGTATGACTTTCGATATGCGGGTAGATTGATAACTGGGAGGGTAGAACTGTTTTGGATGTTGTGAGGGTAGAATATATTTGTGGGTAGATGAATGTAGTGATGGTTAAGAAGTATAGAATTATGGGCGTTAATCAGTGGGTAGATGGAATTTTATGTTGTTATAGTTGTGGGTAGATTGATAATTGTAGGGTAGAATGATTTTGTACATAGTGAAGGTAGAACAGATTTTTTTCTTTTCACTTTAGATACTTTTATTGTAGGCAAAGATAGAAAGAATATCCATTAACGCCTTGGAAATTCTACACAGTTCTAAATGTATTTATAAGTATTATTACTTCCAGAATCTCTGCATTCGATCTGTGAGTCGATAATGGTGGCGAGAGACGTCGCCAAGTTACCACCTGTGCCGTTCCACGATGGTGTCAAGTTGGAGAGAAAGAAATCTAAGGTATTTACTGAATATTAACTTCCAATGCAATTTTTTATATGAAACCTTAATACTTGAACCTGTCTAATTAAGCAATGTAGTATAATTCTTAACTAGTAATATAATTAAATCCATTGAAATTGTTTCACTTCTTTTGTAATAAGATATTTTTTTTTTTCAAAATTTTTATAAACTTGATTTAATTGTAATGGTTAATTAAACTCTTAAAAATATTTTTGATTCCTTTTTGGTAGTTACTATTCATATTTACTACTACAATAATTGTCATTAACCTGACCAAATTTCAAAAGACCATATAATAAAATTTTACATTAGGTATATTTGTTTTTTTTTTTCTAATTCCAGATACACCCTTCGCAAGCCCAGGGGGGTAGTGCAAGATCCTCCCTGTACCTCGACCTGTCGCGGCTGCCCACCCTGACGCGGAACGTCAGCGAGACCCAGCTCGTGGCCGATATAAGGAGCGTAGGTAAGTGTACTTCAACACGTTGTGGAATTGAAAAGTGGGGCAGACTGCTGAGGATTGTGTGTGATTGACAGCATATCGTTTAATTTTTATGGATGGGTTATGGGATATTTAGTGTTTCATTTTTTGTAATTTTAAATTGTTTTTTGAGGTTTATTTATTTTTTAGTAACGCTTCGTTTTGGTAAACCGAAAACTTTGTACCCACATTCTAAAAACTGACTTACTCATAAATTATTGTTATGGAATATATTGCATTAATCCCTAGTAAATAGTATTTCTTTTAGCCTATTTATGATCAGTTTTAACAATTTACACGATAAAGTACTTGGTTAAACATTACCCTCAATACAAGAATATTATGACAGACCCGTTCATTGAAAATCATAGTAATCTTCCGAATACATCCAAACACAAGAGGTTGGGAGATGTGGTTTTCCAATCCATTAAAATTCCTCGGCATCCATCCAGCGCAAACGGGAAAGTCCCAGATATCTACCAACTGAATACATGGACGTACTACTAAGATGATGAAACAGGGGAAGAGGGCAGCTGCCTCGACTACCTAAAGTATATAATGTTGTCAAAAAAAACATATTTATATGCATTTGCCCCCTATCCCCGATCAGAACTGAACTGAATATCTAATACTTCTCCTTTATCCTATTTGATATCTATCCTTATAGGCAGTGAAGGGAGGTCAGCGACCAGCTCGGTACTGGACCAGCTGGCTCGGATGGTCCATTTACCCCGGCTGTCCTACACCCAGTGTCGGTTCATTCCCGGCTCCAGCCATATGTTCACCTCGCATACTGTTAGTTTACAACTTGTATTATATTGTGCTGTACGTGCAAAAATATATTTCTGTAATAGCGAAAATACATAGAACGTATTATATTTTTGACTAGACGTTCACTCGCGTTGAATAAAAGACCAGCAATAAAAATTACTTTCTATGATTGGTTGCTAGGCAACGCTTTGTTATTAAGCATTCTTTCTCTTGGAAATACTATTATTACTTATGAGCTGGTGATGATATAATCGGATGAAAATAATATTTAAATAAATAGTACTAAAGTGAATTATAAAACAATGTTCAAATACCAAAGTAGTGCCAAAGTGCTTGTAGACACTAATATGAGTACTCACGATTAGTACTTTTAAAACTCCATACAAGGTTACTTATTGGGCCATCACTAGTCATGAATGAATGAAGCTATGTTCTGAGTGGCCAGACTGTAGACTACAGTTAATACGGAGGATTTTATTTCGTATTGTAATATAAATTAGGAATTTTAAAAGGATCTTGGGCAAGAGACCCCTTTTTCAAAATGATATATCACACCCTTATAGCCAAATAACTTTAAAAATCCTATCTCTAGTGTTTTTCCTTCTGCCAAGTTTTTCATTTTGTACCAACTTCTAAATGCTTATCGACTTGGTGAGTTTTAAAGTACAACAATGACATTCTCTATAAAAATGTTAGTTGTTCTAATCACAAGTTGCTACAAGTAATACAACTTACAGTATCTTGAAAGTTTTACATAAGAACTTGCGTTAATTGGGGTAAATTTTTGGACTTTGTTGACTCCCTTAAATCAGCTTTCCTTTACGTCGTCGTCCCCTAGGAAACCGATATCGACCTCTTTGGGAATCTCTGGTATAAACTAGTGCGAAGACGCAAAGTTATTAACATGTTCTTTTATAACACTAAATTATTACGTTACAGGATCCAAAGCTCTGAACAATATGTCAGAACAATTCAGCAAGCTCAACAAACTCAGCCACTCCCTAAACGCACGAGCCAGACCAAGTCTACAGCTCAAGTTCGACCAGGGTGCCTCCAAAACGAAGAAGATATTCACCCTCGGCCAACCCAAAACGGACAACAAGAAAAAAGGCAGCCTTTCTGACGGCATGAGCTCCGACTACTCCTCCGACGACGAGAACAGAACGAACATATTTGAACCGACCCTGGACAACTTCGAAAACACCCAACATTATATCGGAGGAACTAAGAAACAGAAGAATGAGACGGAGAATGACTGCGATTTGATAGAAAATCCACTTTACTCATCGAAAATCGAACCCAACGATCAAGAAGTCTTCGTCCCAGCTCCCACTCAACCAACAGCTGCAACTATAAAGACTCCAAGCAACGTTAATAAAAAGAATCCCTTCGATCTAGACGTTTCTAGAACTCCTGAAATTCAAGTTGAAACCGATTCTGGCTACGTAAAACCCACACCTCCTAACTCCTTGATGCTGTCGCAGAAGCTTTCGCTGAGCTCGAGTGATATTAACTATGAGGATGATCCAGGTAGCTCTGAGGTGAACTTCCACGTGAGGTCCAACTCACAGCATGAGATAACTCTCAACATAGCCCAGTCTCACAGTGAGTCAGCGTTGAAACAGCTGAAGAACATAGCGAGCCCGGTGTCCAGTGCCACGAGAGAGATGGTTCTCTCTCCGCTTTCCAAGTTAGCCAAGGGTGTCCAAACATTAGGAGCTAATTTAGATCCAAGGAAAATCAAGGTACGTGACTTTTAGAAGACGCTAAGACTTTATTACGATATTTGGTTCATTTTGGTAAGGTGAAATTTGAAATTCTTTAAAAGTAACGCTTAGAATCCACCAAAGATGAATGAGGGAGCGATGCGGTATGTCAGAAAAAATGCACAATAGTAAATAGTATGAGTAGCATTATAATATGAGTTTTATACCGTTTATCTTAAGATTGATTTTTTAGTGGATCGGAATTTTAAGTGCAGGAGTTATAGAGTTCTTTTGAGTCACACTTTTGAAAATTACACTCAAAATTGGCTTATTTTAATGCTTTCCTTAGGGATCTTTGGCCAACGATAGGTCCTTATTGATCTATAAAAATGATTTCAATGTCGCTTTATGTTTATTATGTAATATACATAAGTCTGTAAGCGATTGATCCAATTAAGTTGGGAAGGTTAGCGCTAATAAGAATGACTTACATATTTCAGAGTATATGTTAAAGCTGTCAGTACTGATTCTTACCGATATTCTTGTTACTTGTATTAGACATTTTTAAAACTTTGCGTAACATTGAAGCAACGTTGTGGAATGTCTTTTGAGTTACGATGGAAAATCTGAGTCCTGATTTTAAGCTTCAAACACATCTCATATAAAATTTATTATTTCAGGGTGCAGTAGGAGTAAAGCATATATCAGAGCAGCAATACGAGGAACATAGGAAACTTCAAGAGAAATGGCACGGCTGCAACACGCGCCTCGTCGCTCTATAATGGTCTCTCAACACTGTACGGATTGAGGTATTTAATTACCAATCTAAAAAAATACTTTCCAGGATCTGAATTGTAGGATATACTAATATCTCGGCTAGAGACTTATCAATTATCGAATGTTATAAATGTCCACGAGCTTTGAGTTACCAAAAGGTACATTTGGCACTTAAGTCTGCTCGAAGGACCAAAAAAAAGCGTTCCAAACTCAAATGTGACATGAATAAATTTGTGCGTTTTGTTTTGGATGGATAAGTTAGTTGTGGAAGTGTACAAGCAACCCGGATACCGCAAGGTACACTATACCCCAGGCTCCCTTAATTACTTGGAGAAATGCTCACCGTCTATGAGTTAAGGTGACTAACATAACAGCTGACCAAAATAACTACACGAGTATCAAAAGTGACATGTCTGCAAAGTATGCAGATACCGATAGCAAAAAAAACTATGCCGTTAGATATGTTTTAATTTAATATGTTAAATTTTTAATACTACAAATGGTAAACGGTATATTGAGATGATTATATTAATATATAGAAATATATTTAACGTAAACACAAAATATTTCAACGAATAATTATGTAACTAACCTACGTGGATCTATGCCATGAAAATTCATTTTGTCGTTGCCTGTTCATAATTAACTGGCAACACATTACAAATTGTTATAATAGTTTAGAAATCAATGCGGACGGTACTAAACGCGGTACCTGACCCGGTAGAGGTTCGTCTAGATACCTTGGTCAGCTAGTAAATGGAAATTTAACACCGAGCAAGATGAGACGCTTCCATTAAAATAAAAATTCTGTGATGTTATCAACATGCTACAAAAATGTATCCTCGCTTTATTCAATTATGGAATTGCGATTATTGCTTATTTCATAACACGAAGTTCAAACTATAGATATATGTAGGGACTGCTTTATGCATACGAAAAGTGATTAATGAAATGTTATTTAAAAATAGTAAATTTGTTTATAAAACATGTAACCAATCAGTATTAGGAAAGACATGTAAATTATTTAACGGTGTAATTAGTATTTATTGACTATTATCAATATTGTGAGATTAATTTCCGTGTTCTAATATTATTCCATGACAATCACATATGACTAGCTTCGTTTTATTATGAATATTGGCTATTTTTAATATTAGACTCAATTGACAACATTACATTTGTAACATACATATCCTATGTTAAATGAAATTAGACATAAAATTAATGACTCGTATTTTTTTTTAATCCAATTTATGAAGGTTGCATAATTTTTACTTATAATTTGGTTTTATATTTGGCATAATGGCCTTTATGCCTTTGAATTGTCTATAAAACTGACAGATGACATTGAATGTCATTTATGACATTGGTAATGTAGATGTTTCATAACTGTTTAATGCAAAGAGAATTGAGTTAGTCTGCCGTGTACGTGACGTCATTAAATATTTTGTTGTAAAATATGTCTTTTGCTCCAAGTATAGTCAATAAAAATATACATATAGTAAGAAAGAAGCGGTACTTTTATTTTCAGAAATGAAAATCTTAAAGTGTTGTCAATTGTATTACAATATTTATATTACTACTGTCTTGCACATTGTGTTAAAGAATATTTAGAATATTAGTAAATCATGCTTCGGTTTATAGAAATTTCTTATCCATCGTTCAAAATATTTTAAAATATTACTCGAATTTATTTCTATTACTTATATATTGCACAATATAATGTATTGTATGAAAATTAGATGGATTTAAAAAGACAAGACAATGCAATGATTGATAGATATTTCCGAAAAAAAAAATATTCCATTATTATAAAAAAAAAATATTAACATATTATTACTCTGAGCCAATTGTGTCACATATAGTTTATTACAACTTCCACAGAGTTACAAAAGTAATAAAAAAAAAATTGTTTTACTTTTTTTTATTATTATAGCAAATTATTAAGCTTGTGATAAATTATTCTGTATTTAAATTTTGTCAATTATAGCTTGTTTGATTTTTGAACTGTACTGATGATAGCAAGACTTCCCATAATGTAAGCGCGATTTAATTGAAATTATTATTGTTATTAACATAATTATAATTAAATAAATACTGTTTTATATTAGTCTACATTGCATCTGAATTTAGTATTAATACTTAATTTATAAAAATAAAAAGACAAAGATTTTCTCGCAATATATATTGGTACAAGTTTGAATAATTTTAATGTGAATTTCAACTTTTAAACTGCTCTGTATACTAAGGAATAATAGCCAAATTACGTGTTAAATGTTAAGTACAATTTAAATTAGCAATTATTATAACCGCTTTCTACCTTTTGTAATATATGAATAGTTGCAAACATATAAAAATATATATATGGCACGGTATTATTGCACGTTAAGCATTAGTCGTCTCTGTCACTCATATAGCATTTTGTTCTTCGTGCGACAGAGATGAATATAGGCAATAACCTCTTTCTAATGTGAGATGTGTAGTACTTAGACATAGGTGCAGTGTATTAATAGTAAATCACAGTAAAGACTAGTTTGCAGGGTCTTTCGGTAGCAGTAATGTGTTAGGCGAGTGATGGAGCGATTTTTATATAAATACTATAAATAAATGAATACTATAGATAAATGTCAAAGTCCATTATTGCGTGTGTAGAAGTATAGACATTTGAATGGGTAAATTGTTCTGAATTACGGAGAAATATGTTTTTTTTTTTATTAAATAGCAGACAAACGTACCACCGGAAACAGAGACCTCTGTACAATGACGCTATACTAAAGATATGTTATATGCTTATAAATTAACCATAAAAATAATATATTGCACTTCACTACATATAAACTCGTATAGAGATTTTACTACGTAGTGGAAATGTGTGAAAGGGATGGCACGATTAAACCAATACGAGAAAAGAAGACAGCTACAGTTTGACATTTGCATAGAGTAAGCAAACGGAGTCCTTGTTGATGATGCTAGTTTTCATGAATATTTGTTTTTTTTTTTTTAATACTATTGCTTGGAATCCTCTACATATACGGACTTACACTTTGAAATCTATCTTTGAAAGAAACCGTGAAACTTGTTGATTGTTGTCCAGTAGTAAGGGGATACTGCGTTTTTTTTTTATTTTTACTGACGGCCATTGTCACTAACCATTTGCCGCGTCTGACCTATATTTATTATTTACATAAAATCATTGAATACTTAAATTGACATAGCTTCCATTAAACATTCCTTAGTTATATTAGATTTAGAGGGTAGTTGGTAGTTTTGTTCGACGAAGTAATTAGGACCGTATACGTATTTCTATACAACGATACTGATTGTGCTGTTATCATAGAGTATTGTTATGTAACTGCTATCGAAATTAATGCGTCCCACTTAGGGTGTAACATTTTATTTACGTGTAGTAGTTTTTTTAATTTGATCGTCTCTGAATGTTGACTACACTGTGGTGAAATATTAATATTGTCAAGTTGGTCCTATGAGACCTGAGTATGAGAAATTACTTAGTTAGAATTATGATATAAAATGAATGTTAGTTTTTATTCCTATTGCTCTTTTAGTTATCTGGAATAATGTATGTTTATGTTTAAAAGTAATTTGGATGATGAGATACTTTTTATCAATTTATTTCTATAATTTAAATAGTATATATCTAAAATATACTGATACAAAATTATTATTATTTAAGCCGTTATTATATTTAAAACGCGTTGCATGTATTAAACTCCCGTTGCTAAATTGACAATGTTTTACATAATGACAATTAGTCCATAGACAATTTCACTATGTCATTAGTGATTTGAATGTATGAATAAAATATCACATTAATAAAAATTACTTATAAACCTACCTACTTAAAATCGTTCTTAATAATTTGACCTCAGATTTTTGACATTAATTGTCATTAATTGTTGATTAATAATATTGTCAAACATTTTTGTGTCTTATATGTTATAATTGGCAATTTTATAATAATTATATATCTCTCGACGTATTATTGTTATATATCTATAGTTGTATAATTATCGTAGCAACAATAAACACAGTATTATTAATTATATGTTGTAAAAATATAGATATATCTAGTTAATGCTTACAGTCTTTTAACAGCACGTAATATATTGTACAGAATGAATTCTAGCTTCAGGCCAGTGTTGATAAATTTAAAACTTACCTAACTATTGCATATAGAAAATTATTGTTGTATACTGTACACATATATTTATAACATTTTAAACTAAATGCAATCTACTTTTAGAGTAGTGAACACAGATAATTTACAAATCTTAGGTTTCTGGTTATTGAATTAAAATTACGTAGTACATATATTAATGTCAGTAGGTTCATTCTGTATAGTAATGAAACAATTGAATGCTACATAACTTTAGTGATGCACTTTTCATTGAATGTTTTAGATATATTTATAGACAATGTAACTTTAGACTTTATAGTGCTTGTTTAAATATCATCACATTTTGATATTTTTACAAGCTAGTCTGAAATATAAGAGTTATACTTCTCAGTTACGATCTTTGCTATCGATGTAATTAAAAATAAAATTACCATTTATGTATGATACAAAACAATATTACACCGATAGAAATAGCTGCAAGATTTAGTGTAAGTCTTTAATTGTCTAAATAATTCAAGTTCTCCCTTCGACGACACTATGCTGGCGAAAAATTTATTGATATTTATTGACTTGCAGCCCTGACAAAAATTTGCCAACACATGTCGGCAAATTTCTAAATTGTACATTATCTAAGTTTGTTTCTTAAAATTTTCTACCTTACCTTCACGCTTCCCGAAACGCTTTTAGAGATTAGGGAACACGTCTCACCCCGCGTACTCTGTACATTTATCTGTCGACACGTGTCCATTACTATATGCAATATTTCATTGGCCTGTTGTAATATAGTTCGTTATTTAAAATGTATAGTACGCATGTTATTATATCTACAACCCACCCTTGTATATGTTTATCTGCTAAAAATATACCTTTATAACACACATAAATAGTATTGAAACATATTAGACGAATATTTCTAAACGTTTTATGCTATATGCAGTGTTCTTCCTAGTTCGTTGCTTTTAATATTGAAAGTATTATACTACAAATATACTTATATGTTTGGATAATGTACCTATATCTTTGGAGATTGTTAAATTTATACTAAATTATTTTCACAAAACATACAAGTTTATTTATCCTAATGTTATTGACAATTATATTTGGTACTGTTGTAGAACCTTTTTGTTTTTTAGCCGTTTATAATTTGAATTGCACTTTATGACTGATGATTAAATGTTATGTCACAAAAAAAAAATGTTATTTATTTAAGATTTCTGAGGTACATAGTACGTACCTAACTTGGTTGATTAAAATTCTTCGTATTTTTTGTAACACCTATTGATTCACAATTGTTTTTCTCTTTAACTTTTATAATGGTATCTAAAGTTAAAGTAATTATTCGAGTTTAAGTAATAACTTAAGCGAATATTTTATTCAATAGCTACGAATTTGATAAAAATTAGCAAAAAAATTGAATACTCAGCAAATTAGTTGCATAGGTCGTCACTTAAACTCAAGTAATTACTTGACTATAGATATAAGGGTTAAAGATTCCAATATGTTATCATGTTCACTGTCAATATATGATTTATAATGCTACGAATATATTGTTTTACATTTTTTTACGTGATTATATTAATTTTGATGATGTATTGGTTCTTGATATAGGATCTTTATCTTTAATGGCTGCATCAACATAGGCAGTGTTCTGTAGAAAATGTAAAATGTAATTGAAAATGCCAAACTATAATTACTACATGTTCGTGTTTATTGAATTTTTTCTATGTCTAAATGTTTAATGCAAAAAAATGTAATTTATTAAATCTATGTTATATTTTGTTTTGTCTGTGATTGTATGTGTATAGATTTGTTTAATTTTATTTATTATCTAAATAAATGCTTCCAAAAATTTTATCTTTTACTTATTTCCACTTTATTACAAACATATTTTTGAGACAATTGTTTTGAAATCGAACGAGATATTTTATGTAAGTAAATAATGACGATAATAACAGTTTTCTTTTTTACGAGTATCCAACACTCCTGACCAAGCACTGCTAGAAATCATTAAATTATTGTAATGTCGTATAGAAAACACAAAGGAATAAAAGAAAATATTGTTACAATTACCATTTGACTACTCTGTGGTATTTATTTGATTACCTTTGCTTGTATCAATACTTACTCTATGGTGTGTTTAAGGAGTATCTCTTCCTAATCTGTGCTATAAGTACTCTGTGATTTTCGTATCGATTGTAGATTTTTTATCTAGTCTGTGATAGTATACATTTATTGTTTGTTTACAATTCAATGAATTAAAATTATTTTTAATACAATATTCTAAATTCTCAAGGCACGTTAAATAAATAAATAAACATGGTGACATCCTACTACATAATGCAAATATCTAAAGCTAAACCAAGTTTAAACATTGATTATTATTATAATGAACTGTGTAATCAAAACAAAACGAAAAATATCAAATCCACTTCGTGTAGGGTTTGTTTAAAAGAAGGTGAAGTACCTATATACGGAGATGAAGATAAACAGGATATAATAAAAGCTTTAAGGATATTTGGAGACATAGAAATGACTGAAGATGACGAGTTTCCAAAGCACTTGTGTGGTATTTGCTACAAGTTTATCAAAGAGGCACTTTTATTTAGAAAGGTAGCAAAAAATTCCTACGAATTGTTAAACTCACCGGTAAAGGAAGAAAAATACGACCAATCTCATGATTCAGATGGCTGTAATGACATAACAGATGCACAGTATGATAGCAAACATTGGTCTGATAATGAACAGGATTATTATGTAAAACCTGAGAAGAAGGAGAAAATTAAACTGGCCTCAAAAGTGACGTGTCAAATTTGCAATAAGATTGTCAACAGGTCTTATTACAAGGAGCATCTTACAATGCATGACCCGAACCACCATAAATATGTTTGTGATGTCTGTGGAAAGTCATTTAGATTGAGATGCGCTTACCACAATCATAGCTTACGACACAGGGATGACTTTCCTTTTAAATGTCAGTTTTGTCCATACAAAGCTCGATATGGCGAGCTGCTTAAAACACACATGAGAACTCATACTGGGGATTATCGGTACATGTGCACTGAATGTCCTGCTCGGTTCTTATTCAAGAGCAATCTAAATACACATATGCTCAAACATAAGGAACCAGAGTTTAAATGTGATACTTGCAAAAGGGCGTTCCACACTAAATTGGCATTACAGAGGCATTTCGAAGCTGATCATTTGGGAATCAAAAACCATGTTTGTGGGGTATGTGGGAAGGCCTTTGGGTACAGGAATGCCATGATGAAGCATCAGAGGCATGTGCACAAGAGAGAGAAAATGATGTTTGGTCGAATGCCTTCATATTTGGAAGCAGAAAATAAGAGTTGAAATATAATACATGTTTGAATAGATTGGGTTGATCATGGCTTTTTGCACAGTGTATATTATAAAAATTAATGTAGTTTTATTATATGAAATAATGTTTAATTAAATCATCTGAAAAAGCTGCTTATATTCCCATTTCTGTATAAATTAATTATGTTTACATACTTATTTTGTTTATCAGTTTTTGAACATTGACTGTCCACAATGATATTCATTTTAAATAGGTAAAGATTTATATAAATCTGGTCAGAGTGATTTGATATGAAAAATCTTATAAAATAAAAACTACAATATCAAAATTAAAGAATATCTTTTCTTGCTAATACATCAAAAAGATATGTAAATTTTAGAAAAAAAGGATCTTTATAAATTCTATTATTCTACTTTTAAAATTGATAATGAAGATTAATGACATCCTTAACTTTACGCTTAACTTACGTCTGTGGTTTGCTATGCAACATGATTAAAATGTCATTCCGAAATGTCAAAATCAAGTGTCAAATCAAATTTCGATTTGTATGTAAACAAAATAATTTTGTTAATTGCAATCTAATAAGATCCTTCTCGATTTCTAATGTGATTAGTTTATATTATTTATAATATAACACTGGTTTGTTAGGTAAATTTATGAATATTGTGACTGTTATGCTGTGCAATAAAAATGGCATCTGCCTATTTTAAGTTAAAATTATTAAAGAAACAGCGTGGGGCTGCAAAAAGAAAACTTGAATCACATAAAGACAAAGATGTTAAGTACAAAACAGTGTCTGTATTTGTAGAGAAATGCAGGATTTGCTTAGAAGACGGGAATATACCTATTTACGGCAATAAGTCTTTTACTGACTGTTCTGAATATATTCGACAATTTGGTGATGTTGAGTTAACTGATAGCGATGATTTTCCCAAATATTTGTGCAAGTCTTGCCATTCATTACTACAAAACGCTATTTTATTTAGAAAAAAAGCAAAAAACAGCGAATTGATTCTACGTCGAAATATTAAATGCGAACAATCTATCGATTCAGACTCAAATATAGAGATAGAAGACATTCACTTAAACGCCAGTACAGATGGCGTTACAGACGACGAGCAAAATTTTATTGAAGCTCCAAAATCATATAGATGTAAACCTTGCAACATAAACTTTATGAAGCGGGCTGATTGGATGGACCACAAACATTCTAAGCAACATAAAAATGTTAGAATACAATGTCCCATATGCTTTGGACTGTTAACCTCCCAGTTGTACAAGAAACATTTAACTAGACACCATTCAGTAGTCCACCTCGTGTGCGAGGTTTGTGGAAAATTGTACCGCAAAGATAACTTAGTTAGACATCTCCAGTTACATACAAACAATTTGCCATACCAGTGTCAACTATGTCCATACCGTGGCCGGTTTGGACAGTCATTAAGAATACACATGCGCACTCACACTGGAGATAAACCATACTCCTGTGATAAATGCCACTTACGTTTTTTAACAAAAAGCAATTTAAATCGACATCTGCTGACTCACAAGAAGGAAAAGCCTTTTAAATGTAATGAATGTGGTCGAGGTTTCTATTTAAAGCGAGAATTGGATGTACATTTTAAAGCAGATCACGTCGGTATAAAGGACTATGGATGTAGTGTTTGTGGTAATAAGTATGGTACTAGAAAAGCACTGATGAAGCACGAACTTCTTATTCACAAAAGGAATAAATTGGCTAAGGGTCGAATGCCTTTATATTTACAAGCTGAATATAAATTAACTATAGGATAATTGCACTAAACCTATTTTGTTTTAATATGAAGCATGTATGTATGTATGTGTTTAACTAATGTCCATACAATTATTGAATTGACCCATCTAGTTATGTTTATTTGATGCATAAATAATGTATAAAGAAAGTGTGTGACCATAGTTCAGATTTGGATTCAATATCGTAAAAAACCTACATAAATGTAAGTCCATATAATTATTATCTAGAGACTCAAATGTTATAATTTAAAAAGTGATAACGATAGCAAACAAACCAGCAGTGCCACTATCCTCTGCTGCTCATGGACACCAATGACAAATCTCAAATAGGACTGTGGAAGAGTTGAAGAGGAAGAGTAGTTAGCGCTATTAGGTTGTTATTATATGTTAAGATGACTGTGGACATGTGGACTTTAGCCGAAATAACGATCCGTATTTATGGGTATCATTAAAACAAAATAAACTTTGTAAATATGGTTTATTAAATACAGTAAATATTATTTGACTAGAATATTGTTTATTTATTATAACTTCAAAAAACACACTGTATGCGTACAGATACAGACAAAAGATCAAACGTCTAAATAATTTAAGTACAGTAAAACATTTAAATATGGAATACGAACATCGTAATATGTGATAGCTACCCACACAAAACAAGTAGATGTATAATAAACTCGGTGTTTATAATTTTAATGTCACACATTGGAAGAATAATGTTAAAAAACTACACATATATTTCTACACAAAGGCCACAATATCACGTATGTTACTTCTTTGGCTGGATACAAAGACCTCAAAATACAGGAATTTCTATCTATTTTAACATGTCTAAAAATTCTATAACATTACAAGACAAAGGTATTATTCGTATTTTGGACAATTCAATTCTACGTAGAAATATGATATAAACATCATTATGTCAGTAACTTCTAAATGTAGAGTGAAAATATGGAATAGTAAAAATAAGGTACCAGCACCAATATGAACTACTCAATAAACCAGGGATGCAGATATCGTGGAATAGAATAAAGTAGAAAACCCTATTTGATATAAAAGTTTATCATAATTAATCTTATCATTTAATTAGTGTAAAATTATAGATCTTTGGTTGTAAATAAATTAACGATTGTATAATAGTGAGAAAAAAAACATTTAAACACACACACACAAAATCTACGAATTGTACTGAATTTGTGCTAAATAGTTATCAATCTGAATCCTAATATGTACGTCCAACTCTGATGTCATATTTGATATTTTAAAACTCGATGGTATTAATTTGAAAGTGGGCTATTGAGTAAATGCTTAAGCAATAACAGATATACTTATACAAAACCCTTTAAATATATTATAGGCTAGCACACAAACTCTGCTTCATTTAAATAACCACTAAGCTTAATACCAACTTAGTAACAATCTTGTAAATATTCATTGAACAATATAATAAAGACAATAATTAATAATCAAGTCATCTTTTTTTTTGGTTTAAGTGGAAATTCAAGAATTACAGAGCAATTTTTAAACTCTATAATGTCTTGATGAGGTCGTTCAGTATTTTTTTTTTATTATGTCCTCTTGTAAATCATGTTTCTGTAAAGTACTAAAACCAAATCCTGTTAATTTACCTTAATCGTAAGATGGACCTCTGCACATAGTAACTATAAACATGGACGCAAACATGAACTCCAACAGTTGCAATGACAGCATGAGGGTGCACCAGATGTATTCAATCCGGAGCACTACACCTTGCCATGCCAGAAGATACAGGACTCCAACAATAGATGGCACTGTTAGAAGTACTGAGAACATCACTGGAATATCTGTAAACATTTATTGTCATAAATTAATAATAATATGAGATTGACATTCAAACTATTTATGTATTTAAATATATATTTAGTTAATTACCTCGCTCACTAAGGCTGCCTTTTCGTCCCAGTATAAGTCTAGCAGCTTCCACTATAAAAAGAGCTACTAACACTCCGTAATCACGACCAAGACTCATTTGTTTAGTCTTATTTTCCTCGTATGTACCGCTAATCAATACTGATTTTAAAATCAATGTACCCAATTCACATGTTGCGAAAAGACCAAAATAAAATGAATTTATATACAGAAGTATTTCGTACGCCAAACTGGAATTAACCATCTTGAAATTGTTCTAAAATATTTATTGATAACTGCGGTATTTATTGTACGTTATTGTCGCAGTCAGCAGATAATCTAATGTACTTTTCCTTCTATATCAATTTACAAATTTAATACAAAAGACTATCATTTTATGAATACTATAAAATAGGTAGGGGCTAATTTTAAAAATAGCACCATCACCACTAGTCTACAGACTAGGTTGCTAACGGAGACACCACAGACAACGGAGAGATACTGTCAATAGTGATGATATTGATATATTGCATATTCAATGTTTAGGTAGATACAAGATTATCTTGCTGTTTACCACATGATACAATATTATAAAATATTTTAATTATATAATGGAGCAGGATTTTTACATTACAATAACATTTAAAGTTCACACTCAACTGCAAAATTTCCACCTGATGGTAACTGACGATAAAGAGCAGTTAACTTGTAATGAATTAGCTATAAGCGCCGTAAAAAAGTGACTATTTGATAATCACCATCTTGCCGCTAATTGCTGAAGTGACTAGTAGTGCTTAATCTATGGAGCGGATAGTAATAAATTTGTCTTAAATTAAAAATGTTCAGCAAACAATGTAAAAGTCTGTGGAACTTGTTTAGTCTGTGGAACACTGATTATTACAAGGAATAATTCTATTCCTAGTCTGTGGAATACTATATCCAATTGTTCGTAACGTATTCTGTGATGAAGGCGGGCGCGGGCGGCCGTGTTCACAGTGTTGCTTGACTTGTGCACGTGTTTAGGTTTTAATCTTCGCAATCACTTATATTAGTATGATTTTATAATTTTTACACAAATTTATGATAGGTTGTAGTTTTTCCAATTGTTCCTAAGGTGTTGTGTTCATGAATTGGTAAGTAAATGTTTTTATATTTCAAAGAATCGTACTATAATCATAGATAGACCACGCACCGCATGACAGTCAACCATGCGCTTTGAGTTTGAGTAAAAGCACGTTATTTTTTAGAAAGTCAGATTTGATTACAGCTTAGTTTTCTGCATTGGATATCATGTTATTATGAGGAAAATAAAATTATGATAGTCAGCCTTAGCATCATTTAAGTCATTTTTAATGAAATAACGAGCTTATATTCCGTACACAGCTTGATTCGAATAACGAATCGGGTTTTATTTTGAATAACACCGTGTCTGTTTTTTATTTCTATTTGAATATTTCAAAATGTACTTAGTTAAATATATTAAGATTCAGGCGGATTTTCCCGGTATTATTTATACCACATACCTTTTCCTTCGATGTAAAGTTCGTGATGTTTTTTTTTTCTTCCATAAATATTTTATACACATACTGTCGTTAAATCGAAGGGCAAATTAAGTAGGTCAATGTTATCACGTTTTAAATGCACAACTTCAATGTTGCATTATTGTTTACGCATAACGTAATTATCATGTACAAACAAAAAATATTTTATCATTATTAGTCTGTAGTTTGAATTTGAATATCATCAATGGTTCTATTCACATTTTAATGAATTAACGATTATTTTTTCTCAATTTTCGATAATTAAACACTGCTATGAATTATGACTCCATATGAAAATTTGATATTTGTCAAACTGTCACTATAAATTTTTACTTATCGAATTCTTTAATCGGAAGGGTTTTGGAATCCAATTGCGACTTTTTTTTTGAGTGCAGGATGTGCTTAATTATTTTCTAGAATAGTAAGTGATGGAAGCTTCAAATTAAAACTAACGAAATTAGCTTTTTCATTGTACAAAAAAGTAATTTAATGGGATATAAATTATTAAAGAACATTCAATTTGAAACTAACCATAAAAAAAGAAAATATGTGAGAGTTTGCTTGTCTTTTTTACATTTGTTTTCTGCCCATATTCCAATACAAAGTTTTAAAAACTTACATAGAATACAAGAAGAAAAACTGAAATTGAGAGTGTATCTAGATTAGATATTATAGATGTTAAATGAAATGAAAAGAACATACAGTTCTTTTTTTTTTTATGTAATTTTACTCCTTAATATAGACACATAATCTATGAGTTCTTGTTAAAAGTATTTAGAAAATCAAAACTACATGATGTATGAAACTTAGTTACTACTGTTTTATTGCATATATGTATTTTACAGACAGTCACTGCTCCTTCCATGTACATAGAAACACAAATTCCTTTGAGTATTCTTTAATTTTTGGATAGAAATAAAAGTTAAAGGATGTCAGGGGGTTAAGTATCAGAATTTATATATCCAAAATTTGAATTGATTTGAGGATGATGTACCAATATAACATTAAAAAGTGCTGTAAATAAATAGATAGGTAGCTAAATGTTCTCAGTTTTATTAATTACTAGCTGAACTTGCTCGCATTGCTATCCTAACAACTAAAATAAATTAATTAGAATGACAGTGGCGTCACCTGTCAAAAATTGGTCATACCAACTATCACCAACGTAAACAAAGATCATCACATGGTTAAATGTATCACTTACAATTCTATAAAGACAAACATTCATTTTTATATATATGTAAATAACTAAAAAGATAGCAAGTAGTTAAGTGGTACATACCAGAATGAAGGATTTAATAACTTAATACTAAATAATACTTGCTGTTTTGACAAAGTGCCATATTCAAAGAACATCCTGATCATTGTGACATTCTCGCTGGCAACAATGAATCAATGACTCACTATGTACAAATAACTCTTTATTCCACAGTTTATTGACACCCGTCCATTTATGATTTATTACTCAGCACTTTATGTCCTTTGTTATGCTAATGTTACAATAATGTAATATTGTATATATACAATACAAAATATACATTTTGGACGATGCAACTATTTATAATTGAATAAATATAAAAATGGAACTTTGAATTGTTGGTTTAATCTACAAAATAGGAGTTTACATAGTCTTTGTTTTTTTTTAAACTTTATTTTTTTAATACCACTTGCAGAAGTAGAAGGATACAAGTGTTTTGATGCTAAAGAATTGACTATTAACTAAAAACAAGTGGTTGAATACGTATATTATCGAACTAACACGAATATATTTTAAAAATTACGAAAGAACATATCTCCACACGAATATAAGCCATTTCTTATCAGAATTTTAACAGTTAACCAAACTTGTAAGACGGGAATTACAAATTCAAACATATGTCGCAACTTTATCGGTTTTTGTTTAATATTATTTTATTTGATTTTATTTAATTAAATTTGCGAATAACTTTCATGCACACAAAATCATGAATGTACCAAATCGCAAATAAATTTTACTGTAACCATCGAACATACGTATACAAGATGAACTCGTACGATAGGTAAGAATTTAACACATTGTGACTGAGCATTTTTATTACGATACGGGTATTCACGATATGTATTTTGATGACCAAAATTTGAACTCAGTTGCATAGATAGTAATCACCTCTATATGCGCCATTTCGGCGTAAAGAAGGTATAGAATAAAAACATTGGACTGACAACTGGCCATTAATTAAGTCTTCTGGAAGCTTCTCAATTTTTAGTTTTTAGTTTAAAACTTTGCATCCGAAATAAACAAAGAAATATGTGCTTTCTGCTTTAATATCTCAGAAGTACTGTGGTCCTGGTATCGGTGTGCGGACTGCGGCGACAGGTCAATGGGCAATTGAAGATAATTCAATCAAGTGCCTCCTATCAACTTCATTATTCGCTTTTATTACTACATTACTAAATTACATGATTACTTAAACTGACTTGTGTAAATGAAATCAGTTTCATCTAATTGTCCCATTGTAAACTTTTTGTTATGTCATGTAACTCAGATGCTACGTAGATCGTTACAATTATGTATGAGATGTTCGTGTACGTTTTGTCTTAGAATAATAATATGTATAATGGAGTTCTGTGAATTATCTCTTATTGTTAAATACAATTATGTGTTTAAAAATAGTAACACGTGTACGTTTCGCATCGGGACAGCGTATGTTCACGTAGTAATAATTTGCAAAATTATTCATATTTATACATACCTAGCAAAGCAGTGAATAGTGGTAGCATAGTGGTTCGAACGTTGTTTTCGTGAATGTGGGGGCGTGAATTCGAATTCTGCATGCACCTCTAACTTTCTAAAAGTTATGTGCGTATTACAAGTTAATTATTACTTGCTACGGCGAAGGAAAACATCGTGTGGAAACCTGTATACCTTCGAGACAGTCTATACTGTTCTCAAAGGTGTGTGAATTCTGCCAATCCGTACTTGGTCAGCGTGGTGGACTAAAGACTTTACCCCTCACATGAGTGGAGACCCGAGCCCAGCAGTGGGACAGTTATGGATTGTGATGATGACACACATCTAAAAGCATGGTAACTTACGAAGTAATTTTTGGCAATTATTTCGTTCAAACGCATAAAATGAATGAACTAAAGAATTGAAACAAGAATGTTAAAAGAATGACCTATGCGTG